>LZPO01066412.1:16178-29387 GCA_001675575.1 Neotoma lepida | reverse complement strand
GAACCAACTCTTTGTTTCATTAATTCTTTGTATCATTCTCTTTGTTTCTATTTCATTGATTTCAGCTCTCAATTTGATTATTTCCTGTCATCTATTCCTCCTGGGTGANTTTGCTTCTTTTTGTTCTAGATCTTTCAGATTGCTGTTAAGTCATTAATGTGAGATTTCTCCAAGTTCTTCATGTGGGCGTTTAGTTCTATTTTCCTCTTAGCACTGCTTTCATAATGTCCCATAAGTTTTGGTATGTAGTACATTCATTTTTATTGAATTCTAGGCATTCTTTTATTTCTTTCTTTTTTTCTTCCTTGACTCACTGGTTATTCAATTCAGCATCATTCAGTTTCCATGAGATTGTAGGCTTTCTGTAATTTTTGTTGTTGTTGAAATCTAATTCTAAGCCATGGTGGTCTGATGAAATCAGGAGGTTATTCCAGTTTTTTTATCTGTTGAGATTTGTTTTGTGATTGAGCACATGGTCAATTTTAGAGAAGGTTCCATGGGGTGCTGAGAAGAAGGTATATTATTTTTTGTTAGGATGGAATGTTCTGTTGATATCTATTAAGTCCATTTGAATCATAATGTCTGTTAGTTCCCTTATTTCTCTGTTAAGTTTCTGTCTGACAGACCTGTACATTGGTGAGAGTGGGGTGTTGAAATCTCCCACTATTAGTGTGTGGGGTTTGATGTGTGGTTTAAGCTTTCGTAAANTTTCTTTTACATGTGTGGGTACCCTTGTATTTGGTGCATTAATGTTCAGAATTGCGACTTCATCTTGGTGGATTTTCCCTGTGATAAATATGTAATATTCTTCTTGATCTCTTTTGGTTAATTTTAATTTGAAGTCTATTTTATTAGATATTAGGATAGCTACATCAGTTTGCTTCTTAATTCTATTTGATTGGAAAGTCCATTCCCAGCCTTTTACTCTAAGGTAGTGTCTNTCTTTGGAGTTGTGGTGTGTTTTTGTGTCAGTAGAAGGATGGATCCTGTTTTCATATCCATTCTGTTAGCCTGTGTCTTTTTATAGGTCAATTGAGACCATTGATATTAATGGATATTAATGACCAGTGATTGTTAATTCTTCTTATTTTTTTTGGTGGTAGTGTTGTGTGTTTCCCTTCTTTGGTATTTGTTGATATGGGATTATCTATTGCCTATGTTTTCATGGGTGTATCTAACTTCCTTAGGTTGGATTTTTTCCTGCTAGTGCTTTCTGTAGGGCTGGATTTGTGGTTAGGTATTGTTTAAACTTTTACCATGGAATATTTTCTTTACTTTGTCTGTGGCAATTTAGAGTTTTGCTGGGTATAATAATCCGGGATGGCTTCCATGGTCTCTGAGTGTCTGTATAACATCTGTCCAGGACCTTCTGGCTTTAAGAGTCTCCATTGAGAAGTCAGGTGTTATTCTTATGGGTCTGCCTGTATATGTTATTTGGCCTTTTTCCTTTGCAGCTCTTAATAGTCTTTCTTTATTCTGTATGTTTAGCGGTTTGATTATTATGTAGTGAAGGAACTTTTTTTTTTGATCCAGTCTATTTGGTGTTCTGTTAGCTTCTTGTATCTTCATAGGCATTTCCTTCTTTAGGTTGGGAAAGTTTTCTTCTATGATTTTGTTGAATATATTTTCTGTACCTTTGAGTTGGTGTTCTTCTCTTTCTATCCCTATTATCCTTAGGTTTGGTCTTTTCATGGTGTTTCGTATTTCCTGGACATTTTGTGTTAGTATTTTCTTTGACTGACGAATCTATTTCCTGTGTTGTATCTTCAAAGCCAGAAATTCTCTCTTCCATGTCTTACATTCTGTTGGTTATGCTTGCATCTGTAGTTCCTGTTCGTTTACTCAGATTTTCCATTTGCAGCATTCCCTCAGTTTGTGACTTTTTTATTGCCTGTATTTCATTTTTCAAATCTTGAACTGTTTCCTTCACCTGTTTATTTGCTTTTTCTTGGCTTTTTTTTAAAGGATTATTGATTTATTTCAATTTTTTCTTTGTCTTTTCCTCAATTTCTTTAAGAGGATTTTTTATTTCCTCTTTAAAGTCTTCTAGCATCTTTTTAAAGTTATTTTTAAGGTTGAATTCTGCTTATTCTGTGTTGGGATTTTCAGGTCTTGCTGATGTAGAACCACTAGATTCTGATGGTGCCATATTGGTCTTTATGTTGTTGACCATATTTTTGCACTGGCATCTACCCATCTCTTCCTCCACTCAATGAAAGCAGTGTCTGTGTCTGAGGGATCCTATCTTGGTCCGATTAATACTCTTGGTCCAATGAGAGCTCTTGGTCTAATCAGGGCTCTTGGTCCAATCAGTGCTAGTGGACTCTATGTCTCAGGGAGCAGCTCTTAGTCCAATTGGCACTAGTGGGCTCTGTCTCAGGGAGCAGCTATTCCCAATCGGTGCAGGGTGGGCTTATGGCTCTGGTGGTCAGGGGTGTCACAGGGGATGGTTGTCTTCATGAGGGGACTGGGGAAGAGGCAGCTGCCCAGTCTCTGGGGCTCCAGTGTCTCTCACCAAGACTTCTTAAGCCATGGCTTGACCTTCAGAAAGGTCCTTGACCTTTCCAAGTAGTAGCTTTTGTCATAGTAGCTGGATTTCATTACATTTTCCTGTGGCCTGTAGCAAAACGTAATGTTTCCCTGATTTCTTTCTCAGTGAATTTGTCATTTGTATATAAGAAGGCTATTTATTTTTTGTGTATTAATTTTCTATCTTATTATTCTGTTTATTGCAGTGGTTCTCAACCTGTGGGTTGTGACCTCTTTGGGGTTGAATGACCCTTCCCAGGGGTTGCTTAAGACCATTAGAAAACACAGATATTTACATTATGGTTCATAATAGCAGCAAAATTATAGTTATGAAGTATCAATGAAAATAATTTTATTGTTGGGGGACATCACCACAACATGAGTAACTATATTAAAAGATCACAGTATTAGGAAGTTTGAGAACCACTGGTTTATTGGCTATAGAAGTTTTCTGGTTGAGTTTTTAGGATCATTTTTGTATAAAATCATATCATCTGCAAATAAAGATACTTTGACTTCTTTCTTTTCTATTTTTATCCCCTTGATCACTTTTAGTTTTCTTATTGCTCTAGATAAGACTTTAAATACTATATTGATAGGTTTGCAGAGATTGGACTCAATCATAATGGAAAACCTGAAAGAAATGGAAGCATTTCTTGATATATCTAACCTACCAAAGTTATATCAAGATCAAATAACAGTCTAAACAAATTCATAAGCCCTACTGGAATAGAGGCAATAATTAAAAGTNTCTCAACCAAAAAAGTCCAGGACATTTTCCTAAATTCTGCAATTTTCAACATTGTCTTTTTTATGGTTTTAGTGGGAATATTTTGAATTTCTCCCTGTTTCAGCTGATGTTTGGATGTAGGTTTGCTGTGTAATACCTTTATTATGTTGAGGTATGTCCCTTGTATCCTTAGCCTATCCAGAACTTTTATTGTGAACAGATTTTATTATGTTGGATATTCTTAAAATCATTAGATGTTTCTACATCTAATGAGATTATGTGGTTTTTTTCAATCTGTTTACATGGCAAATTAGCTCTCTTTGTTTGCATATGTTGTACCATTCTGTATCTCTGGGATGATGCCAACTTGATCATGGTGAATAATCTTTTTGATTATTCTTGGATTCTTGGATTCTGTTTGCAAGTATTTTTTGATAAATTTTGCATCTATGTTCATAAGGGACATTTATCTATAATTTTGTTTGTTGGGTCTTTGTGTGGTTTTGGTATCATGGTAATCATGTCTTATATAAAGAATTAGACAATGTTCCTTAAGTTTCTATTTTGTGGAATAATTTCAGGAGTATAGTCATTAATTTTTTCAAAGTCTGGTAGAATTCTGCACTAAATATATCTGTCCCTGGGCTTTTTTGGTTAGGAAACTTTTATTTATTGTTTCTATTTCACTGGGGCTTATAGGTTTGTTTAGATTATTTATTTGATCTTAATTTAACTTTGATATGTTGTATATATCAAGAAATTCATGTTTCTTTCAGGTTTTCCAGTATGGTAGAGCACAGATTTTTAAATTATGCCCTTAACGCTTCTCTGAATTTCCTCCATATCAGTTGAAATGACCCCTCTTCACTTTAAATTTTATAAATTTTAATCTTCTCTCTTTGTCTTATAGTTACTTTGGCTTTGCCAATCTTGTTTGATCAGTTTGTCAATCTTGTTAATCTTTTCAAAGAACCAATTCTTCATTTTATCGATTCTTTGTATTGCTTTTTGTTTGTTTGTTTCTATTACATTGATTTCAGTCCTGAGTTTATTTTTTGCCATCTCTTCTTTTTGGATATTATTCCTTATTGTTATTTTAGAACTTTTAGGTGTGTCTCTAAATTTCTAAGACAAGATCTCTCCAATTTTTTANTGCAGTCACTTAATTCCATGAACTTGCCTCTTTGAACTGTCTTGTGTTTCATAGGTTTGAGCATATTTTGTTTTCATTTTCATTCCTTTCTAAAATGTTTTTCATTTCCTTTTTGATTCTTGGTTTCAATTGGTTCTTTTTTTGGTTTGAACCCATTTTTTTTATTAAGAAAAATTTTTTATTCATTTTGCATACCAATCAAAGATCCCCCTCTTCCTTCTTCCTGCCCCTCCAGCTTCCTCCTCCCAACCCATCCCCCATTCCCTCCTAAAGAAGGTAAGGCTTCCCATGGGGAGGTACATTTAGTAGAGGCAAGTCCAAGCCCTCCCCCTGCCTCAAGGCTGTATGAGGTGTCCCATCATAGGTAGTGGGCNCCAAAAAGCCTGCTCATGGACCAGGAATGGATTCTGATCCTTCTGCCAGGGAGCCCCTTAAGCAGATCAAGCTATACAACTGTCTATGCATAGGGCATAGCCTAGCCTAGTCTCATGCAGGCTCTACAGCTGTTGATCCAAATTTCATGAGTTCCCACTAGTTTGGCTTGGTTGTCTCTGCAGGTTTCCCCATCATGATCTTGATGCCCTTGCTCATAGCATCCCTCTTCTCTCTCTTTGACTGGACTCTTGGAGCTTGGACTGGTGTTTGGCTGTGGATCTCTACATCTGCTTTCATCCATTACTGGAGAAAGGCTCTATGATAACAATTAGGGTATTCACTGATCTGATCACTAGGGTAAGCTGGTTCAGTTCAGGCACCCTCTCCACTATTTCTAGTAGTCTAAGCTGGGGTCATCCTTGGGGATTCCTGGGAACTTCTCTAGCACCCATTGAACCCATTTTTATTCAGCAGTAAATTGCTTAGTTTCCATGAGTTCTTAAGCTTTCTGTTGTTGTTGATACCCAGTTTTAATCCATAGTCATCAGATAAGATGCTGGGTGTCATTTCAATTTTCTTTCATCTGCTGAGACTTGCTTTGTGTCTAAGTATGTGGTCAATTTTGCAGAAAGTTTCATGAGGAACTGAGAAGAAAGTATATTCTTTTGTGTTTGGTTGTATTTTCTGTAGATGTCTGTTAGGTCCATTTGATATATGACACTCATTATTTAATTCCATCACTTCTTTGTTTAGCTTTTGTCTGGATGATCTATCATTGACAAGAGAGGGGTATTGCAGTCACCCACTATCACTGTGTAAATATCAATATGGGATTTAGCTGTAGTAATGTTCATTTTATAAACATGAGTGCTCTTGTGTGGTGCATAAATGTTTAGAACAGTAATATCTTCTTGGAAGATTGTTGTGGAATATTTGTTTAACTATGCAAAGATGTGTCGCATTTGTTTAACTATGTAAAGATGTGTTGCATTTGTTCAATCACATATGTAAAGAGGTGTTGCTGTTTTACCTTGCCTGCCTAAGGTACCTGATTGGTCTAATAAAAAGTCTAATCATGGCCAATAGCACGGGAGGAGGTATAGGTGGGACTTCCAGGCAGGGAGAGTAAGCAGGAGGAGGAATCTGGGCTTGAGGAAAAAGGAAAAGAAGACACCAGGGAGACATAGGATGGGGGAAGCTAGCCAGCCAGCCATGGTAAGCAGGAAAGTAGGACATGCAGAATGAAAGAAAGGTTAAAAAGCCTTGAGGCAAAATGTAGATGAATAAAACAGGTTACATTAAATTAAAAGAGCTAGTGAGACAAACCTAAGCTAAGGCCAAACATTCATGTAACATAAATTGCTAAATGGTCTTATTAATAAAAACCCAGAGCAAGATATTGGGGTGAAAGCTGAAAGATCAGAGGGATAGAAAAAGCCAGCTACAAGTTCTTACCNCTAGGAAATCTTCAGCCCAGGAGAGCTACTTCCTATATACTCACACCTTATATACCTTTCTGTGCCCTGCCATCTTACTTTCTCTCTCCACCCAGCTACATCCTTTCTGTCTGTACAGACTTCCAGACCTCTATGGTTAACTAGTGCTGGGATTAAAGGCATGTGCCACCATGTCTGACTCTGTTCCCAGTGTGGCCTTGAACTCACAGAGATCCGAATGAATCTCTGCTCCTGAATGCTAGGGTTAAAGGAGTGTGCTACCACTGCCTGACCTCTATGTTTAATATAGTGGCTGGCTTTTTCCTTTGATCCCCACGCAAGCTTTATTTGTTAGAGCACAAATAAAATACCACACACATTTGTAATTAATAATAAGTCTCTGTGTCTTTATTTGGGAGCTGGTTGGTGGCCCAAAGAAAATTCCAACTATGCAGTGTCCCTCTCGATATTCTCTAAATACTTTTGACTTGAAATCTACTTTGTCAAATACTAAAATGGCCACAACTTCTTGCTTCTTGGGTACATTTTCTTTGAATACCTTTTTCCATACTTTTAGCCTGAGATGCATCTGTCCTTGGTGGAGGTGTGTTCTTTGGATACAGCAGGAAGATGAATCCTGTTTTCTAATCCGTTCTTGATAGTGTGTACATTCTTTCTGTTGAGTATTTGAGACAATTAATATTGAGTTATCAATGATCAGTGTTTATTTATTCCTGGTATTTTGTTGTTATAGTGTGGGTCGTGCCCCCCACACACACACTTTGATTTACTGTTCTTGGAAAGTTTTTTTTCCTAGTGTTTTCTTGGGTGTGGTTAACCTCTTCAAAATGAAGTTTTTCTTCTGTAGCCTTCTGTCAAGCTGGTTTGGTAGGTAGGAATTGCTTAAACTTGATTTTATCATTTAATGGTTTTCTTCACCCATCAATTTTGATTGATAGTTTTGCTGGATATAGTAGTCTGGGCTAGCATCTCTCAGTGTTTGTAGAACATTCTTCCAGGGCCTTCACTGAGAAGTCAAATGTTATTCTAAATATTCTTTATATGTTACTACTTCTTTTTCCCTTTTATTGCTATTGTTCTGTTGTATACACATTCAGTGTTTTGATTATTATGTGCCATGGGTAATTTCTTTTCTGGTCCTGTCTATTTGGTATTCTGTAAGCTTCTTGTACCTTAATAGCTATCTCCTTCTTTAGGTTAAGGAAATCTTCTTCTATGATTTTGTTAAAAATATTTTCTGTGCTTTGACTTGGGTTTCTCCTTCCTCAGTCCCTAGTCTTGGTAGAGTGTGGTGATATTTTATCTGTGNCCACCAAAAAATTTATCTGAGAATCAGAGGGAAAAGGTCAGCCACTATTAGTAAAATCAGAAGTAATGCAATGTTAGCACATGCCCTTAATCTGTCTGGATCTCTGTGAGTTCAAGGTCACACTAGGGAAGAGATGCAAGCATGGTGACACACATCTTAATCCCAGAACCAACCACAGAGTTCTGGAGGTCTGTGCAGACTGACAGGAAGTGATGTAGGTTGGTGGAGAAAGGAAATGAGTTAGTAGAATAGAAAGATATATAAGTCTTGTTAGACAGAAGTCTCTCTTGGGAAGCAGCGGCATTGGTGAGGTGAGGTTAGCTGGTGGCTGTTCCTATTACTCTGATCTCTGTCAGATTTTCACCCCTATTTCTGGCTCTGTGTTTTTATTTAATGAGACCGTTTAGAAATTTGTTTACAATTGGCGCCCACTTGGCAAGAATTCATTAAAAAGCCATTGGTGGCCTTACAGGCTGGGGATTACAGGCTCCCTTGCTCGGCCAGAGCTGCAAGTGGTTGAGGCTGCCTGGGACCAGAGCTGCAAGCAGTCCAGGATGCACATGGCTGAAGCTGCTAGCGGCCAGATCTCCAACCCATGTGGCTGAAGTCTCTTTGGTTTTCTTTAGCTCCTGGAGGGTGATAGGCTCTCTCTCTCTTTGGATTTCCATCTTGGACTGCCACCACACTAGGTAGCTGCTTTGAAATTCCCTTGGACTTCTACTGTTCTACACAGTTGACAAATTTGGTAAGTCAATTAAGATATCTTAAAGGGAGAAATTATTTAAAAGAGTTTTTTCTCACAATAAGAAAATGGGAAACATTTTTACAATGGTAGAAATTTGGTCTCTNTTTGATAACACATTAGGCAGTCTAAAAAGGGAACAATTAAATGAGTGGATAATTAATGTTGATGGGATGTATGTAACATCAATAATGAACATTATTTGCTTGGTTATTTTTATTTTAGCATTACGAAGATTGGTCATTTTGAGTGCCAAGATAAAAGCTTTAAAAAAAAGTTAAAAGGAATTATAGAGAAATTCAGATCCAGACAGAAGAATTTAAAAGTGAACCTAGCTCAGGATTGACTTTAGAAAAACCTGTTAAAATGACTTATAGAGAAATTCAGACTCAGACAGAAGAATTTAAAGGTAAACTTAGCTCAAGATTGAATTATACAGTTACAGAGAAACAACCTCAACTTACCAGAGAGCAGACATTAATCTACCCAGTTACCTTACAGGAACTACCAAATGCTCAAGGGCATGTACAAGATACTTGGGCTCCAGTGGAAATGGTAGATTTAAGAAGATTTAAAGAAGCTATAGCATCATATGGCATGCATTCTCCATTTGTAAAGCAGATGTTAAACTCGTGGTCAACTGCAGTGGTGCTAGAACTCAGTCCACACTTACAGTGGAAAATTTGGTTTAAAGAGGAAGCTAAAACTATAGAACAGTGATGTAGGACTAGAGGTGTAGAAATTTCCTAGGATCAGCTTCTTGGAGAAGGTGAATATGCTGATATACACAGACAATGTTTATATAACCAAATCTTAATTCTATGCCACAAGGCAGCCATGAATGTGTGGGACAGTACTGAGAAAGCAGGAAAGAAAATTGAATCATTAACAAAAGTTATACAAGGCCGCAGAAAATCCGTCATGGATTTCTTACAAAGGTTGTCTTCAGCGGTAAATAGAATGATACCAAATTCAGAAGCTAGACAGATAATAATGAATCTTTGGCCTTTGAGACCGCAAACGGAGCATCCAAAGGAATAATCAGGCCATTGAAGGCATGATCAGCACCCTTGGAGGACTGGATCAAGGATACAATTAATATTGAGTCTCATGACCATGATGATATGTGGATAGGAGAAGTTATATCAAGAGCTTTGAGGAAAAATAATAATGTCAGATGTTTTGAGGTAAACAAGGTCATCTGAAAAGGAAGTATAAACATGGCATTTCTAGAAACAATATTTCTTCAAGGAACAATGGCAACAGAATGCCCTTCCCTTCTGGATTATGCAAAAGGTGTGGTAAAGGCAAACACTGGACCAATGAATGTAGATCAACAAGGGTCAGACAAGGTAATTCTCTGCCATNGGGAAACTCCCTGAGGGGTTTCATGCAGGCCCATATGGCAAATTCAGTTGAGACTTTTCCTGCCATCATANAAGAAACCCCTTCTCAGAGCAATTAAATAACCAATGCCTATTGTAAAAAGCCATACTGCTCAGGATGATAGAACAGCTATAGCAGAGAGAACAGGAAATTCAGAAGAAACCATAAAGCGAATTTTTTGGCAAACTTCTATAAATGAACAAAGACCCAAATTAAAAATATGAATAAATGACGTTCTCTTGGAAGGTCTTGTGGACACTGGTGCTGATGTCACAATAATTGCACCAGAATTTTGGCATCCAAATTGGCCTCTTCAAGAGGTAAACTTTCATCTATTAGGTATTGGAACATTATCTCAAATGAAACAGAGTGCAAGATAGGTCGAATGTATAGGGCCAGAATGACAGAGAGGAAAATTAAAGCCATATATGGCTAATATAGCTATGTATTTATGGGGCCATGATCTATTACAACAATGGAATACCCTGATTAACATTCCTCCAACCTCAGAAACAAACCATAAACTAACNCATATTTCTGAGAGAAATATTTGGAGGTATTATTATAAAGAGCAGTCACTGGCCATCCAGATTGTACAAGAACAGGTCACAACAACTGCTGATCTTTCAAAGACACCAATAGATCTACCTTTAAAATGGTTGACAAACAAGCCTGTATGGGTTGAGCAATGGCCTTTAACAATAGAGAAACTATAGGCTTTAGAAGAGCTGGTACAAGAGCAGTTAAATGCTCAGCATATTGAAGAATCAACCAGCCCTTGGAATTCTCCTGTATTTGTTATTAAAAAGAAATCTGGTAAATGGAGAATGGTAACAGACCTAAGAGCAATTAACAAGGTAATTCANCCAATGGGCTCTCTACAATCTGGAATTCCTTTGCCTACTCTGTTACCTAAAGGATGGCCTCTTATAGTTATCAATTTGAAAGACTGTTTCTTCTCAATACCCTTACAAGAAANAGACAGAGGAAGATTTGCCTTCACGATGCCTACTTATAATAATTCTCAGGCAGTTAAGAGATATCAATGGAGGGTTCTCCCACAGGGAATGTTAAATAGCCCAACCCTGTGCCAATATTTTGTATGACAGCCATTAGAAGTAATATGTAAACAATTTCCTAAATCTATAATTTATCATTACATGGACAATATTTTACTAGTTGATTCAAATGCAGATATGTTTGAAGAGGTAAAGAAAATTTTGCCTTGTTGGGGAATACAAATTGCTCCTGAAAAAATACAAAGAGAAGATTCTAGTAATTATTTAGGATATAAAATAGGTCTACAAAATATTAGACCCCAAAAGGTGGAAATTAAGAGAGATCAATTACGGACTCTCAATGACTTTCAAGGATTATTCAGAGGTATTTCCCATCTAAGAACTGTTGTTGGGGTAAAAAATGATGAACTGAGTACTTTATTCAAAACCTTAGTAGGTGACAAGAACTTAAATAGTCCAAGAGAATTAACAGTTGAAGCTGAAGGAGAATTACCCTTGTTGGAAAAGAAAGTATAGGAAAGGACATGTGGATTGTGTGGATCCCAAGCTTGATTGCAATTTGGTTATTTTATTCTCTAAGCATTCTCCTACAGGAATTTTAATGCATAGNGAAGATATTATATTGGAATGAATATTTCTACCAAATAAACAGAGTAAAAATTAAAAACTTATGTGGAAAAGATCTCTGACTTGATTTTAAAAGGAAAATTGAGACAACATCAATTAGTAGGAATAGACCCAGTAGAAATTGTCATGCCTTTAACTAAGGATGGCATTGACTAATTATGGGCAGAAAGTGCACCTTGGCAAGGAGCTTGCAGTAATTTTTTGGGAGAGATTAACAGAAAATATCCCAAAAGTTATAGAATTCAACTTATAAAGAGAACTGATTGGATTTTGCCTTGCATTGTATGGGAAGCACCCATACCTGGAGTCCATATAATTAATACAGATGTAAACAAACAAGGAAAGGCAGGTTACAAATCAGAAAATTTAAGTAAAGTAGTTCAAAGCCTTTATAATTCAGTTCAAAAATCAGAATTGTATGCTATTCTGTTGGTATTAATGGATTTTTCAGAACCTCTCAACATAGTTACTGACTGTCAGTATGCTGAAAGAGTGGTCTTACATATTGAGACTGCAGAATTTATCCCTGATGAGTCAGAATTAGCTTCATTATTTATTCAGTTACAAGATATAATCAGGTTAGGAAGCATCCTTTACATATAACTCACATCTGATCCCATATGGGTCTGCCAGACCCTCTAGCACAAGGTAATGATGAGATTGAGAAAGTGTTGATAGGAAATGTGCCGAAGGCCTCAGAATTTCATAAAAAACATTATGTCAATAGGAAAGGTTTAAAAAAGGATTTTTCCATAACGTGGCAACAAGCCAAGGAAATTATAAGGAAATGTCCTACTTGTTCTTTTTACAATCAGACTCCATTACCAGCAGGTTGTTACCCAAAGGGTACTCAGAGGAATGAAATCTGGCAGATGGATGTGTTTCACTTTGCAGAATTTGGAAAATTGAAATATGTACACCACATCATTGATACTTATTCAGGATTTCAATGGGCAATTGTTTTGAGTTCTGAAAAAGCAGATTCTGTTATCATGCATTTGCTAGAAGTTATGGCCATCATGGCCATACCTGCACAAATTAAGACTGACAATGCTCCAGCATATGTCTCTGCTAAAATGAAACAGTTTTTTTGCTTATTACAATATAAAGCATATTACAGGCATAGCACACAATCGTATAGGCCAAGCAGTCATAGAAAGATCAAATCAAACTCTAAAGGATATGCTAAATAAACAGAAAGGTGTAACAAAAACCCCCAGAAATAGATTACATAATGTTCTATTAACTTTGAATTTTCTCAATGCTAATGAGAAAGGACCAACAGTTGCAGAGAGACATTGGATAATAGAAAAAAAACTACAGAGTTAAATCAGCCTATATAATTTAAGGATGTACTGACCTCAGAATGGAAACTAGGATATGTGTTATGTTGGGGATAAGGTTTTGCTTTTGTTCCTGCAGGAGAAGAAAAGCTATGAATACCATCAAAATTAATAAAGGTTTGATCTGAACAAGAGAGATCTCTTAATTAGAAGAGGTGATAGTTCATCAACCAGCATGACCATCGAATTTAAAATTAACTTATACCACTAACAAATGCCTTTCATTTAACCAGATATAACTTACCAAAAAGGAACCTCCCCAAAGTTAGGCTTGGAGAAGTGTTTTTGTTTTTATCTTTCAGGAGAATGAAGGCTAATGAATCTGAAGAACACTGGACAAATGAGACATCTGAAGAAAAAGGACAAATACAGAAAAAATGTCCCAAGCAAAAGAGTAAATTAGCCTACTGGTATATCACATATAAAATTTCTTTTTTTTTTTAATTAAAAGATTTTCTTATTTTACATACTGACCACAGAACCCTCTCTCCTCCCTCTTCCCACTCCCCAGCCTTGCCCCTCAACCCACCCCCCACCCC
>LZPO01066412.1:0-12580 GCA_001675575.1 Neotoma lepida | reverse complement strand
ATAAGGGCTTGTCTATCTTGTTGATTTTCTCAAGGAACCAACTCTTTGTTTCATTAATTCTTTGTATCATTCTCTTTGTTTCTATTTCATTGATTTCAGCTCTCAATTTGATTATTTCCTGTCATCTATTCCTCCTGGGTGAGTTTGCTTCTTTTTGTTCTAGAGCTTTCAGGTGTGCTGTTAAGTCACTAGTGTGAGATTTCTNCTTCTTCTTTATGTGGGCANTTAGTGCTATAAATTTCTCTCTTGGCACTGCTTTCATAGTGTCCCATAAGGTTGGGTATGTTGTGCTTTCATTTTCATTGAATTCTAGGAAATCTTTCATTTCTTTCTTATTTCTTCCTTGACCCATTGGTCATTCATTTGGGCATTATTCAGTTTCCATGAGATTGTAGACTTTCTGTGATTTTTTTTGTGGTTGACATCTAACTTAAAATACAGGAGGTTATTCCAATGTTTTTGTATCTGTTGAGATTTGCTTTGTGACTGAGCATGTGGTCAATTTTAGAAAAGGTTCCATGGAGTGCTGAGAAGAAGGTATATTCTTTTTTGTTAGGATGGAATGTTCTGTAGGTATCTATTAAGTCCATTTGAGTCATAACTTCTGTTAGGTCCCTTATTTCTCTGTTTTCTGTCTGGCAGATCTATCCAGTGGTAAGAGTGGGGTGCTGAAATCTTCCACTACTAGTGTCTGGGGTTTGATGTGAGGTTTAAGCTTTAGTAATATTTCTTTTACATATGTGGGTGCCCTTGTATTTGGGGCATAAATGTTCAAAATTGAGACTTCATCTTGGTGGATTTTCCCTGGAATAAATATGTAATGTCCTTCCCAATCTCTTTTGATTGATTTTAATTTGAAGTCTATTTTATTAGATATTAGGATAGCTACACCAGCTTGTTTATTAAGTCCATTTGATTGGAAAGTCTTTTCCCAGCCTTTTACTCTAAGGTAGTGTCTGTCTTTAAAGTTGAGGTGTGTTTCTTGTATGCAGCAGAAGGATGGATCCTGTTTTCGTTTCCATTCTATTATCCTGCGTCTTTTTATAGGTCAATTGAGAACATTGATATTAATGGCTATTAATGACCAGTGATTGTTAATTCCTNCTATTGTTCAGTGGTTGTGTTGTGTGTTTCTTTTCTTTGGTATTTGTTGGTGTGAGATTATCTATTGCCTGTGTTTTCAAGGGTCTATCTAACTTCCTCAGGTTGGATTTTTTCCTTCTAGTGTTTTCTGTAGGGCTAGATTTGTGGATAGGTATTGTTTAAATCTGTCTTTATCATGAAACATTTTGTTTACTCCCTCTATGGCGATTGAGAGTTTTGCTGGATATAAAATTCTGGGTTGGCATCCGTGGTCTCTCAGGATTTACGTAACATCTGTCCAGGGCCTTCTGGCTTTCATATTCTCCATTGAGAAGTCAGATGTTATTCTGATAGGTCTGCCTTTATATAGTTACTTGGCCTTTTTCCTTTGCAGCTCTTAATTCATTTTTTTTTATTCTATATGCTTAGTTGTTTGATTATTATGTGTCAAGGGGAACTTTTTTTGCATCCATTCTATTTGGTGTTCTATAAGCTTCTTGTATCTTCATAGGCATTTCCTTCTTTGGGTTGGGAAAGTTTTCTTTTATGATTTTGTTGAATATACTTTCTGTGCCTTTGAGTTGATATTCTTCTCCTTCTTCTATCCCTATTATTCTTAGGTTGTTCTTTTCATGGTGTCCCAAATTTCCTGGATATTTTGTGTTATGCCTTTTTTGGCTTTAGAGTTTTCTTTGACTGATGAATCTATTTCTTCTATCGTATCTTCAACTCCAGAGATTCTCTTCCATCTCTTTATTCTGTTGGTTATGCTTGTATCTGTAGTTCCGGTTCATTTACTCAGATTTTCCATTCCTAGCATTCCTTCAGTTTGTGTCTTCTTTATTGTCTCAATTTCAGTTTTCAAATCTTGAGCTATTTTCTTCACCTGTTTAATTGCTTTTTCTTATCTTTGATTTCTTCCAATTTTTTGTTTGTGTTTTCTTCCCTTTCTTTAAGTGAATTTTTCATTTCCTCTTTAAGGGCCTCTATCATCTTCTTAAAGTCATTGTTAAGGTCGATTTCTTCTGTTTCTTCTACATTGAGATGTTCAGATCTTGCTGATGTAGAACTACTAGTTTCTGATAGGGCCATATTCGTCTTTATGCTGTTGACTACATTTTTGTACTGGCATCTACCCATCTCTTCCTCCACTTCGTGCAAGCATTATCTGTGTCTGCAGGAGCCTCTCTTGGTCTCATCAATACTCTTGGTCCAATGGAAGCTCTTGGTCTAATTAGGGATGGACTCTGTGTCTCAGGGAGTAGCTTTTAGTCCAATTGGCACTGGCAGGCTCTGTCTCAGGGAGCAGTTGCAGTCTCCAAGGGAGGGTGGTGTTTGCAGGAGGTGAGGCTTGAGGGTTACAGGATCTGGTGGGGGATGGTGGTAGTCCGAGCTGTCTGCAGGAGACCTGCCTACTGGCCTGAAACTGGGACTGCAATGGATGGTGATGTGGGGCACAGGGTTGTGACCCTGGGCCCAAAGCCGAGAGGCTGGGGTGTTCAGCTATGGGGATAGAGACTCAGCTCTTGATCCAATCTGCACTGGCAGGCTCTGTCTCAGAGAGCAGTTGCAGTCTCCCCTTCCTTTCTTCCTTCCTTCCTTTTTTCCTTTCTTTCTTTCTTTCTCTCTTTCATTTGTTCATTTTTTTCTTTTTTTCTTTCATGGGAAACTGAGGCTCACCAGCTCCTCACCTGAAAAGAGAATATCCTGTCCCTACGAACCTCAGACTGAATGCCTCTGAGTCCTCAGCCAAAAGGGTCAAGGTCCTTAATTCAATTCCCAGCAACCACATGGTGGCTCACAACCATCTGATGAGATCTGCTGCCCTCTTCTGGCTTGCAGGCATACATGCAGACAGAACATTGTATACCAAATAAATAAATTAACAGAAAAAGAAATTTAGAAAAGCAGAGATATTAGTTTGGCTAATTTTTAGAGATGGGGTGCAGAGGAGAAGGTCATCTACATACTGTATGAGTTTAGATTTGGGGATAGACAGAGAGTAGATCAGAAGCCAGGGCCTGGTGAAAAAGGTGTGGGCTGTTCAGGAACCTCTGGGGTAGGACAGTCCAAGTAGCTGTGTAGAGAGGTGGGTGTCAGGGTTAGTCTAAATGAAAGCAAAGATATTTTGAGACTTAGTGCTGAGAGGGATAGAGAAGAAAGCATTCTCGAGACCTTGAACTGAGAAATGGGAAGTTCCTGAGGGGATAGTGGAGAGGAGTGTGTAAGGATGAGGCACCACAGATAGAAGGTGACCACTACAGAATTAATGCGCCAGAGGTCTTGAACCAGGTGGCAGGTCTCATTGGATTTTTAAATTTTAAGTATGGGGGTGTTAAAAGGAAAAGATGTGGGGCAAAGTAGTTTTCTTTTTAGGAGGTCAAAGATGACAGGTTTATGTCCCCTGAGGTTATGGAGTAAGAGTGGGTACTGGGCTTGGGTAATGTACTGGGTAGGGTCCTGTAATTGGATGATTACAGGGGAATAGTGTCTAGCAACAGACAGGTTTTGGATGTTCCAGACTTGGGAGTCCATTTCGGAGGCTGGCAGAGGAAATGATGTGTTGGAACCAGTAGGGTGAGTGGCTATGAGGAGGAAGAGAGAGGCTGCTGGAGACTCTGGGGTCAGGCAAATGGGGGGAGCAAAAGAAATAGAAACTCCTACTTTGGCTAAAAGATCCCTTCCCAGTAAGGGTANAGGACAAGTTGACATGACCAGGAATGAATGAGAGGAATACTCCTGAAAATGCAATTGAGTTGTGAGGGTCTAGTGAGGTAGGTAAGGCTGTCCCCCCCTACCCTGACAATAGGGAGACAAGGAGAAGTGGGTCTCCAAAACTCCCTCAGGACTCATTAAGTGGCCCCAGTGTCCAAGAGGAAGGAGATGTGCTGCCCTGATACAGTGATGACTACCCAGGACTCCCTGTCAGAGATGACAGTGGTCAGGTCAAGAAAGCCTGGGTCCTCTCAGTTATCCATGGCCAGGCCTAAAAGGTTGGCTGGAGAGTGGTCTGCATCTGATGTCCCCATGCCATGAGGGGTGTAGTGGCAGTCAACAGCCCAGTGTCCCTCTTGGTGGCACTTTGGACATGGCTTGGATGGTTTGTGGGGATTAGGTCAAGCCTGGGCCCAATGACCCTTTGACGACATTTGAAGCAGGGACCCAGTAGTCCTCAAGTCCCATGGGGCAAGGGAGCCCAGNAAGTTGCCAAGGCAGGTTGGATGGCCTTGGCCAGCATCTGGTATTTCTGTTTATGGGCTTTTTCATCTCTTCCATGGTACACCTTAAAGGCTAGCACTAAGACTTCTGCCTGTGGTNTTAGGGGCCCTCTCTCCAGATGTTTAAGCTTGGCCCTAATGTTAGGGAAGCTCGGGGAAAAGAAATAGGTCATAAGGAGTGTCTGCCCTCTGGGTTTTTGNGGTCTAGATTAGTCTACTGTAAGTGGGCCTTTGTGAGGCATTCTAGGAAATGGGATGNGTTTTCCTGTTTGTCCTGGATGATTTCTTGGAGTTTTTCATAGTTAGCTGGTTTAAGGGCAGCCTTACAGAGGACTGGATAGGAGGCAAGTTGTAAACATCCCTAGCTAGAATGCCCCCTGCTGTATCATAGTTCTATCAGTGATCCTGGTCAGGGACTGCCTCAGCCCTGGCCAGTTGTGCTGTGTTAGTTTGGTGGATTTCTTTTGCATGTGCTCTAGCCTGCCCCCAAACTCACTTGCATTCCTCAGGATGTAGGTTGTCAGAATCATATATATATATACATGAGACTATATGATTGGGTGATATATTGGAGTTTTTTAATGAAAGAGATAGAGTTAGATGTATAAGACCCCAGTTTTTTTCTATTTGAGAGAGTTCACTTAATGAGAAGGGGACATGTGCCTTAACCAGTCCATCCACCCGGCAACGTCTTGCAATGGGAGAACTGTGGCCGAGTTGGGATGGGTACAGAGAGATGGAGAGGCTCCCATAGCAGCTGGGTTGGGTTGCATAGTAGTGTGAGAGTGAGTAACAAGAGGAGGGAACGTAGGTGAGAGAGTTGAACAGTTAGAACAGCCCATTACTGGAGAGGAGGAAGAGGCTCAAGGAACTGACGAAGCAGTTGTATGTTGAAGTAGAAAGAGTGGGAGTTCATCATTAGCAGGATCCAGAGTAAATGGAGNGTTCCTCTAGCTCAGACTGCATAGCTAGGAGGACGTGATGGACAGAGAGAGGGTTTGGAGGTTAGGTAAGAGAAGGCTTGAACATAAGGTACCTCCTTCCACTTACCCAACTGCTGGCAGAAGTTGGACCTCTATAATATTGGGGTCTAAACTGCTGTTAGGTGGTCATTTTGATTGGTTATCTAAGGAGTATTTGGGCCAGGTCTGACTGCAAAAGTGGTTAAGTTTAGAGGTCCTTGAGTCGGGCACTAAGTGTCGAGGTTTGCGGTTTTCTAAAAGGCATCCCAGAAGGGAGATTGGGCTTATGCTGCTAAGCACACTTCCCTTGAATGAGGCAGAAAAAACAAGATCCAAAGCCTTGGAATTTCTAGCATCCCAGAAATTCAGGGTGGATCGATTTGAGGAGGCCCAGGCTGGCCAGTGGGTCTGAGAGAGAACAAGTGGTTGCCTTGTACTAGGGCTTGTCATCAGGGCCAAGAGGAGAGAAATCATGGTCAAGAGATGAAGCCTCACTCCTGGGGAATGGCCAGAGGTGATTGTTGGTGAAGGGATCCAGCCGTAGCCTTGAAGGCCATGCCTTGGGGTTCCCTCACCAGTGGGATGTTGGACACTCAATGGTCACTCCCACTGGTACAGGGAAGTATTTACACGCACTGGGACAAGGGGAACTCACCAATCTTGCTGGTGTTGCATGGAGGGCCCAGTGGTTGGTTAATTGGAAAAGTGAGGCTGTCACAGGTGGACCAGGTCCAGGGTCCCAGCATGCCTCAGATTGCCGGTGGGTAGGAGGAAGTGCCAGGAGGGCCTGCCAACTCTCCAGGCACCAAATGTTGTAGCTTCGTGGTGGTGGGAAGGAATCGCACCAAACAACAAACTCACATGGGAGGTTTACTGGGAAAAGCGAAGGAGAAAGGTGCAGAGACTGGCCTCTGGGGAAAAGGGGTGGAAAGAGAGGACCAATTGGAGCTCGCTTTTAAAGGGAGCTTAACGCATGCACACACATAACACTTGGCGACATAGCGAATATGCAGAGACTACCTACCTAGCAACCTAGCAGTTGTAAGACCCTGGGCTGCCCAGTGTACCTGCCTGGATGTTAGCAAGGGCATGCACGCCGGAGTGCTCTTAGTGGCTGCAGGTGAGGACCCTGTGCAAGCCAGCACAGTGCCTGAATGCTAACACCCACACTCGGAATTTCATTTAATCATAGTTACTCCCTTAAGAAAGTAATCAATTTTAGGGTCAATTTTAGAAGTGAATTTGGTTTGGAGGATACCACACCATAAGATCTATAACATCTTTAAATGAATAATATAATGAAAAGCTCTTCAGCTCTAATTATATTTTCCAAATGGGGGCCACTATCTATATGTCACACTTTTCTCTGTTCACATAAACATGAGACCATACTATATGTATTTTTCTATTTTTTTTTACTTATAATGAAACTCCTTTTAATTTAGGTGTTCAAATAATTTATTACTAGATATCTTCCATACCAATAAACAAAAGCCCCAAATTCTAAAGTTTCACAGTATTCTTTTGTAACAATTATACTAACAGTTTTCTTAGTATAAGATAGATAACTGGGTTTTTTGTTATAGACAGTATTACAAAAATTTCTTTGTACATATTTCCTTTTTGTACTTTTTTATTGCCTTAATAAATTTTCATACAATGTATTTTGATCATATTTCCTCTTCCCAAATCCTCCAAGATCCTCCTCACCTTCTTACCCATCTTATGTTCTTTTCTCTCTCTTTCTGTGTCTGTCTCTCTCTCAAAAAGCTCCAAAATTAAAATAAACAAGAAACTAAAAAGGCTTAATATAACAAACAAAAACAAATGAAAACATTTAATGATAGTATAAATGGTTTATACTATCAAAATATGGAATTCATTCAGCTACAAACTCCTGAGCATGGAGTGTAGTTGGTGTACTCAATGTCACTACATTAGAGAAAANGGATTTTCCCTTTCCCAGCAGCAATCAACTGTAAAAATCTTCTTGTTTAAGTACCCACTTCCCTGTCTCTGGGGTTTCTGTCTAGCTTGTGCAGATTTTGTGTGTGCTGTCACAGTCACTGTGACTTCATATGTGTACCAGTCCTGTTGTGTCTGGAAGACACTGTTTCCTTGGAGTCATTTATTACCTCTAGCTTTTACAATGTTTGTACTCCTTTTTTGACATAGATCTCTGAGCCTTGGGGGGATGGGTTTAAAACAGACATTGCACTTATGAACGAGCACTCCAAAGTCCTTTACTCTCTCACTAGTTATGGATCTCTGTGTTAATCATCACATACTGAAGAAATTGTTTCTCTGGTGAGGGTGGTGTAGTTCTTAATTCACTGATCTATGGGATATAGAAATATGTCATAAGAGTAGTTTTATTACTATTTAATTTAGCAGATTAATAACAGTAATTTTTCTTCTAGGGCCTCTGACCCATCTAGTCTCAAGCCCTTAACCACTTTAGCAGTGTCAGGAATGGGTTCCATGTTATGGGATGAGCCTTAAATCCAATTTTTAAAAAAGTGGTTGGGTACCCCCATAACATTTGTGCCTTGATTGCACCAGTATATCTTACAGGCAGGTGGCAAGTGTAGGTCACAGGGTTCATATCTTTGTAATACTGATGAATACTTTTCTCCTCTGCTAGTGGGCATAGTATTCTAGCATCACAAATGATAATCAGTAGGGGGTTAAGCTTCTGGTTGATCACCAGCTCAAATTCTTCATATTCAATGACATAATCAGGCTTACTGTTAGGTTGTGGAGAGTAAGCAATAACATTGGCAATAGTCTGTAATGTTTGGGGGGGGGATGTCTATGGGACCCCTTTAGCCATCGACTCAACAAGATGTAACCAATACCTGATTTCCATAGTGACTGTGCCCACACTGGCAGTGTGTAAGTATTCCGACTGGTTTAACATGAAATCTCAAAGTAGCTTTAATTTGCATTTCCTTGATGGCTAAGGATGTTGAACATTTTAAAGGTGTTTCTTATCCATTTGTGTTTTGTTGAGAACTCTCTGTTTAGTTCCATACTCTATATTTTGGTAGGGTTGTTTTCTTGATGTTCAGCTTGTATTATAGATACTAATCCTCTGTCAAATATATAATTAGTAAAAAAAAAAATTCCCTTTCTATAGGCTGCTACTTTGCTTGAATGATGGAACCCTTGGCTGTAGAGAAGGTTTTTAGCTTCATAGGTCCCATTTATGACAATTGGAGCCCTATTCAGAGAATCCTCTCTTGTGCCAATGAGATCAGATGAATTTTCCACTTTCTCTTCTAGCAGATTCTGAGTATCTTCTCTGATGTTGACCCATTTGGAGTTGGGTTTTATGCATGGTGATAGATATGGGCCTATTTTCATTCCTCTACATGCAGCTACCCAATTTGACAAGCAAAACATGTTGAAGATGTTGTCTTTTTTCCAATATGTATTTTTGACTTCTTAAAAAATATCAGGCATCTGTGAGTGTGTGGAGTTATATTCAGGTCTTCAATTCTATTCCATTAATCAACTTGTCTGTTTTTTTCTTTTTGCCAAAACAATATTTTTTTTAAAAATTACTATTGGTCTGTAATATAACTTGAAATCTGGGATGGTAATATATCTAGCTGTTATTTTATAATTTTAGTTATCCTGCCTTTTTGTGTATGTGTGTTTTCATATGAAGTTTAAGATTTTTTTTCAATTTATGTGAAGAGTTGTGTTGTAATTTTGATGGGGATTGCATTGAATCTGTAAATTGCTTTTGGTAGGACGACCATTTTCACCAGATTAATCCTACTGATTCATGAGCATGGGAGATCTTTCCATCTTCTAATGTTTTCTTCAATTTCTTTCTTCAATGTCTTGAAAGTTTCCATTATACAATCTTGCATTTGTTTGGGTAGAGTTATTCCAAGAGGAATATATATATTCCTTGTGTCATCTTGAGTGTAATTTTCTCTTCAGACTGAGGTCTTCCTATTAGTGCCTTCTGTAGAGATGGATTGATGGACAGAAATTTACATTTATATTTTTATTATGAAATGTTTTTCCTTCTCTGTTGATTCTGATAGACAGTTTTGCTTTGTATATATTTTGGGCTGGCATCTGTCATCTTCCAGAGATTATAAAAGATCCACTAGGCCCTTCTGGCTTTAAAAGTCTCCATTGAAAGGCCAGGTGTTATTCTAATGGACCTAATTTTATATGTGATTTGGTCTTTTCCTGTTTATTTGGTGTTCTGTATGCCTCTTGAACCTTAGTAGGTATCTCTTACTTTAGAGAATATTCTTCTCTAATTTTGTTAAAAATATTTTCTGGGGGCTGGAGAGATGGCTCAGAGGGTAAGAGCACTAGCTGTTTTTCCAGAGGTCCTGAGTTCAATTCCCAGCAACCACATGGTGGCTCCCAACCATCCATAGTGAGATCTGGTGCCCTCTTCTGGCCTGAAGGCTTACATGCAGGCAGAACACTGTANACATAATTAATAAATAATCTTTAAAAAATAATATTTTCTGTGCTTTTGACCTGAGTTTCTTCTTCATCTATACCTGTTATCCATAGTTTTTTTGTTTGTTTGTTTTTGTTTTTGTTTGTTTTTAATAGTGTCTGAGAATTTCTGGATGCTTTTGCCTGGGTTTTATTTTTAGATTTATTATTTTCTTTGACCAAGCTATCCATTTCTTCTACCTTATCTTCAATACCTTTAAGTCTCTCTTCCATGCCTTTTAACCTGTTGGCGAGGCTTACTTATGAGGCTTTTGTTTGACTTCTGAGTTGTTCAAGTGTTATTCCACTTTGGCTTTTCTTTCTATTTCTTTGTTAAATTCTGATTTCATATCTGAGTTATTTTCCTTATTTCATTAAACTGTGTTTTCACAGTCTTCACTGAGGCTTTTAAATCCTCTTTAAGGCCTTTGAACATAGTCCTAATTGTTATTTTGGAGCCCCTCCCCCCCTTTTTTAAAGATTTATTTAGTATGTATACAGAAGAGGGTGCCAGATCTCATTACAGATGGGTTGTGAGCCACCATGTGGTTGCTGGGAATTGAACTCAGGACCTCTGGAAGAACAGTCAGTGCTCTTAACCTCTGAGCCACCTCTACAGCCCTTGGAGTCCCTTTTTTATACTTCAGTCAAACTGCTTTTCTTAGNACATCTTAAAATAGGTTTACTTGTTTCTGGAGGAATCATATTGCCTTAGTTGTCCCGTTTTTGTGCAGGAATCTAAACATCTGGAGTTTTAGCATTTTTTGATGTCTATTGGTGTAGATGTTTGGTTTTGTCTTTGTTGGGTGGGTGCTTGGTCCTTGGTAGCTGTTGCCCTAATCTGACAGGTTGTGGATCAGAAGAATGATACTCGGTTTTCATTCTTGGGGTCAGTCTCCATCTTGGTTTCAGACTCCAATTCATCTCAGATCTGAATTTCTGTTTACAGTTCAGAATCCAAGCAGTCTCAGATCAGGAAGGGGACTGAAGGTAGAGTTTTCTTAAACAGGACTTGGAGTCTGGCTCCACAAAGGGCAGCAGAGGCAGAACCAGGGTTACCCAGTCTCTAGCCACAAATGACAGAGTANAAAGAGGTTGGAGGTAGATTAGGAGGAGAGGCTGAGGTCATCAAGCAGTGTCATTCTAAGAGTGCTTTGAAGAGTCCAGAATGGTGGATGAAGAGGGCACAGACAACCTGCCTGGCAGCCAAGTGTGGCAGCTGTTGGGTCTCCATTAGAGAGGGGTTCTGTGGGTCAGTGGGGATTCACTAAGGCATAAAGATGTGATGAGTGGAATGGCTGAGGAGGCCTGTGAGGAGAGGTTCCCTGAGTCTACACCATGAGACTGAGTCCAAAGGGGAAGGAGATGGGCCTGGAGGAGCTTCCCAGGGTTGTGCAGGAGGTGTGGGGCATAGCAGGTTTATGAGTACTCTAGATAATTCAGAATGGAGAGGAAGGAGGGCACAGCGAGACTCCTTGAAATCCATGTGTGAGGACTGTGGGGTCCCTGGTGGAGAATGGTTCTGTGGATCTTCAGGGAGACACAAAAGAATGGAGATGACGAGGAGGAATGGCTGAAGGGTTGGTNAGGAAAGGAGGAACTAGTAGGATGCTAGAGTAAATTCCTACAAGTAGAATTGTGAAGCCAAAGGTAGGATTCTTTAAAATATGAGTACTATTTCCAAATTGCCATCACAAGCAAAGAGCATTTTATATACTTCTAGCAAGCATGGCAGGAACGTTCTCTGTCATAACTCCCTAAGGGGTGTCACTTTTTTCCATGCTGAGGATTTGAGTTAGGACACCTCATATTAAACTGCAGGAAATAGCTTGACCACTGATCTATTCCACCATGAATACTTGAAGTTTTACTAACTATAAGCCTATACTAACTATACTAACTATAACTTATAAGCCATAAGCTATGACACAGTGGCATGACCCGTTGCTTTAGCCTTAGCTACTTGGGAGGCTGACATATGAGAATTACTTGAAGCCAGGTGTTAGGAGCCACATAGAGAAACCAGAGTTGTTCTTAAAATTTTTTTTAAAGCATAGATTTGAAAAACAACTTTAAATGAAAAAAATCTATTTTCAATGAAAATAAAGCAATTTTAAAAAGTAATGATAGTTTATTTGTAGTACATTATTTGTATGTTTTTAATATATTTCAATATTTCTTCTCCTGTTAGTTACCTATATAGATTCTTTACCAATTTTTCCCATTACACAAGTTGTTTATTATTTATGTATTTTGCTGCGCAACAGATGACCAGATGCTTCTGCATGGTAGGCAGCCAGTCCCTTTACCAGAGCTACATTCCTAGCTATATGATGATATTTTAAGACATTCACCCTGTATGTATCTGGTGCCCCAAGCACACAATTTGAAAGCTGATGGGGCCAAACTGGTCAGCTCCAAGCCCCTGGATGCAGCATGTCCACGCTTTTGCTTAAGTTCTGACACCTTGCTTCCTCATTCCTAGACAATCTATGACTCAGAGCTGCTGGAGACATATGCTGCTGTCCAGCTCACCCCACCTCCAGATGCTGGAAAAGCTACTTTCTTGACTTTGCTTCTACCCACTTTGCTACATGTACAATACAGATGTCATATCTCATTTTCCAAATCTCATGATAAAAACATTAGCATGTTTACAACTCAGTTACTTTAGATCAGACCTAAATGCTAGTATGTTAATATGTCATCAAGCTTCAAGATAGGAGCTTTTCTGAAACTTGTTAAATCTTTTTTTTTTAACCTCAAAGGAAAGGTAAGAATTAGTTAAGAGTAGTAATGAAGTAGTAGTGAATAATGGAAAGGTAAAAGATACCTGAACAC
>LZPO01066411.1:175144-188792 GCA_001675575.1 Neotoma lepida | reverse complement strand
GGGTGTGGATTGCAGTGAGAAGGGAAAGGGATTGATCTGGGAGGAGTTGTGGGAGGGGAAGCCATAATCAGAATATGTTGTATAAAAAAATCTATTCCCAATTAAAAGAGAAAANGGGACAGAATAACTGATGGACAGCAGACAAGCATTCAAATAAAAGGTGTGGACATCACCCAAGCCTGGCTTTNCATCTGCTAACTGGTGTCCCATTGACCCCTTCACAGTTACACTCTAANTCATCTCCTGCCCACCCTAAAGGTGGCCACACCAGATGTGGAGACCATGACTCTTCTTNCTCTCCAGTCAGGCCCACCTCAGCAACCCTCTCAGATCTGTGAGGAGTGTGCCCAAGCCATCTAGCCTCCGCCATTCAGTTCAGTGCTCCTGATTAGACAACTGGATGCCCCCTGACTGAACACTAGCTGCCATGATGCCCATCTACAGAGTAAGACGATGATGTTGACATATAAAAACTAAATAAATAAATAGATAAATAAATAAATAAATAAATAAATAAATAAATAAATAAATAAGAAACCCTGCTGATCGGTTTCCAGAGCATCAAGGAAAACATCCAAATTCCTGACATGATCTCTCAGGCCCTGCATGGGCCTTCCACTCACTCCATGTGGCCTTTTCACCTGGGTTTCCCACCTGGCCTTATTTCCACACCTGCTGATTTACTCTCACATGTNTCAGACTGAAGAGTCTCTCAGAGAGTTTTTGTGGACCATGCCTCAAAAGAAGGCACACACACACAGAAATGCATAAACACACACATGCGCACACAAATGCATATACTCACATAGACATATACACACACATATATACACAAACACATATAAACACAAACATACACACAGCCATATACACATACATATACATACACACCTATATACACAAACACATACATAAACATACACACACACAACACATACACACATGCACACACCAAGTCATGGAGTAGTAAGTACTAACAGCCAAGTGGTGAGGAATAAGAAGGAACCCCCAGATCCACCCCCTTTAGCCTTCCTGGAGCAGGAAGCACCTCCAGGAACAAGACNAATGTTGTTTAAGTCTTCATATTCACATGATGTGGCAAATTTTAAAAAACAAAACAAACAAAAACTTCTCTCTAGAAAGTAAAGTGGATGGCACACATGATTTTCTCTCCAGAAAATTTCTTACTCTTTATGAGAGATAGTTATTTTTAAAGCTCCTTTTCCCAAGATGATTGAAAAAAGCAAGCAATACATCCCTAGGCCTACCACCTATCTCAAGGTAAACTTCNCATTATAATTTGTTACTCAAAGGACCCTGCAACACGGACAGCACTGACTGTCTGGAAATGGGAAGGAAATCCTCCATGACACACAGATGCTGAGGCAGTGCAAGCCATTGTCCATTTTAATTATAGATAATTGCTTCATGCCTAGCTTCACTATGCCCCAGAAAGAGACACAGGAGACACTTTGAGCAAAGGGAATGGGAGTTGTGCTGGCTGGTTTTACGTCAACTTGACACATTTTATGTCAACTCGACACAGCTAAAGTCATCTAAGACAAGGGAACCTCAAATAAGAAAATGTCTCCATAAGGTCGGGCTGTAAGTTTGTCTGGAGAGCATTTTCTTAATTAATATAGGAAGGCCCAGCCCGTTGTGGGTGGTGCCACCTCTAGGCACGTGGTTCTGGGCTCTACAAGAAATCAGGCTGAGTAAACCATGAAGAGCAAGTCAGNAAGCAGCACCTTCCATGTCCTTTGCATCAGCTTCTGCCTCCAGGTTCCTGCCCTGTTTGAGTTCCTGCTCTGACTGCTTCTGATGATGAACAGTAATATGGAAGTGTAAGCAAAATAAACCCTTTCCTCCTCAAGTTGCTTTGGTTATGATGTTTCATCATAACAATAGTAACCCTAACTAGGTTAGGAGTCACGTCACCCAGCACTTAGTCACAGTAGGTATCCATTCTCACTACTCCCCATGTGAAAAATGCCAAGTGAGGCTTCATGAATACAGGTGTGGNGTATAAAAAAAGGGCAGGTGCACTCCTTTCTGGTCTAGCAAGCCCACATGTAATGGAGGAAATGGAGACACTCACATCTGCTCAGGTTGGATGGGAAAGAGTGTGGATGGATGGCAAGAGCTGTGCAGAGTTTTAGGTGAAGACAGAAAAGAGCAAGTATGAATGGTAACCTTCTGCCTGAGCTGACACTATTGAGTCAGGACTCACAAAGACAAGCAGCACCAAAGAGAAGGACCACTGGGAGGCAGGGTTTCCTTGCCTGTTCAGAGAAGCCATCCTACCACTAAACTATCTGGATAAAGGAGGCTTTCTGTCCAGGTACTGGAAGACGCATGAAATGAGAAGATTGTGTGTGGGCTGTAGGGAGGGCTATGGATTGACTCCCATATCCTAATACAGCTGTTCTGTGATGCTGACGCTCCTGTCCTGAATCCCTTCCATGGCCTGGGAGTGTGTTCCCTGACATAGGGGAAAACTGTGCATTTGGCATCAGGCAGACAGTTGGGTCCAAGCATAAAGTAGAACTGGAAATGGCCCAGTAAANAGCAGAGGAGGAGGTTCTCAGAGGACTGTAGTAACCCAAGTCTGTGTACAGGCTTCCTGGGCAGAAGATGTCTGCTCTCACCCTATCTTCCCTATTGAATAAGCATCGCTATTCCCCCACCACCACCTTCCCTGTCACATCCTGAGGTCCTCCATCGATCTGCTCACACCAGCCCTCTCAGNACTCCCTATCTTTGTAGCTTTCTTCTCAGCTGCCCCTCACACCATCAGATGAAGCCCCAATACACATAACCTAGTTCAAAAGTCATCAACTGTTGAAACCTAGGAACCTCACAGCCTCTTATTTCTTTGTCCAGTACATAAGTCAATCACAAAATGAAGACAGCTCAGTGTTGTTTCATAGTCTTGGAAGATTTGTGACAAAACCTTATCTTTCTTTAGGAAACCAGCACCAGTGTGACCCTGGCTTCATGGCATCTGTCACAAAGAGAAACACACCTTTTTTATATATACAGTCATTTAAAAAGAATTATTTAATCCCAGGCAGAGGGAGGAGAATCTCTGTGAGTTCCGGACCAACCTGATCTACGTAGTAAGTTCCAGACCCACAAGGCCTACATCTCTAAGCAGTGTCCTTTGCCTCTCCCTGTCCTCCAGGGGCCCATAGGGGCAGCTTGAGTCAGGCATGTCCTTTTGTGATGGATGTATCATTGTCTCATTTTGCCACAGGATAATTTCCTATTTCTATGCATTTCAATATGAACTTGCCTGTTCTTATGGTAATGATAAAATAATCTAAAAGACTGAATCAAACATATATAGTGTTTAAAGTCTCTCACTATTTGATAATAGTTTCTCTATACATAATGAATGGACACTTAAAAANGTTTAAATAATATCATTACTATTAAATTATGTCAAGTGCAGTAAAAACCTGTGCTGAGGGTGCCACATGCTCGAGTCAGAACATGAGAAACCAAGCTGGTGTGCATCTGGAAACTTGATCCCTACTAGTTAGCTTTCACGGGGCTAGAAGGTGCTTTGCACTCAGCTGAAGGAAAAAAGTAATCATCAATCTTACCCAATTGTGAACCCTGTCAGTCACAACGAGACCAGCCTGGAAAGATANGCCCAGTGGTGAAATAGTGGTACAAACGTCACGGAAACAACCAACTACTTTCTCATTAGATTTAAGTCCCATTCCACAAAATGAAACCCAACCTGGCACCATTATCCGGCCAAGAACCTATAAATAAATAGAAAGGTCACAGAACCTGGTGGAGAACTTATTATTATTATTCTACTAAATAGATATTGTATTAAATCAACTCCTGATGACTTGTCATTATAACTATAGATTAGAATATTTCTCAATCCTCTTCAGGGAGAGATGCTTCTGTTTGCAGTATGTCATGATTAACACAGAGACCCACAACTGGCTAAAATACTGAGAGTGAAAGACTGTGGAATTTTCAGTCTGAAATGTACCATCTTTTTCATATTGCCTCCTTCCAAGGTTCAAGGATCATTACTGAAGAGGGATGGGAAGACTGTAAAAGCCTGAGGCAGTGGCTGACAACAAGGAAAGCATTTTCTGTACATAGCAGGGAAGCTGCACATATGAAATTACTATGTTTTTGACAGCATGCAAAGACCTGTGCAAACTCAAGCCAGACAAAATCTCAGCATGGAGGCAGAGTGGATGTGAAGTCCCACTCATAGCTGAAGAGCTATTGGCAATTGATAGTTGTTGGGAGAGGGAGAGTCAGTTTTCCTTAAGGATGTCGTACCTGGTAGATGAACTATGCTCCAGAATAAGGCCATGTACCCAAAGTTATATGAGTGTTGGGGTCCACAGAGGTTTCTTAGTGAGATCTGAGCTTGCTTCACACAGCAGGGCTGCATAAGGGAATGGATTGACCACATGTGTAGTTACCAGGTGTTTGGAAGGGTGTCTGCACTTGGCTGTGATGGGGGAGGTCTTTTGCTCCACCCCTTGGCATTTCTATNAAAACCCCTTTAGAAGAGACAGGAAGGGCTGGTGGGTTTTGACCCAGGCCTTCCCAAGGCTATATTATGTTTCTATCTGTCTTTCTCCCTCTATATTTCTATCTAAATATTCCTCACTTCTCCCTGCTCAAGAGTACCCTAGGGGAAAAAGTGGGGGCTGGCCCCCCACATATGAGCAGCACAAATTAGACTCCCTTAAAAAAAGTAGGAGGGCGTAGAGTTGACTGAGCAGGGAAGGAGGACCGNAGGGCTGCGGGGTGCTGACAATGTTCAACACAAATTACACAAAATTCTCAACGAAGCAAATAAAGAGAGAGACAGACAGAAAGAGATAGAGAACATGGTAAGCATGTCCACCGNCTCTTGTCCTGTCAGAGGNAGCATTAAACATCTNGTGTCCATCACCATTGTCTTTCATTTACTGCCATACATTTTATGCTTTGATATTCTACAGTCTAGTCCTTTCATGGTCTTTAGTGTCATGACTTTCAGCTGCTATTTGCAAGATCTATCTTCTTTCTTGATTTTTAACTTTAGTTAAAATTTTCTCTTATCTTAATGTTTTGCTGTGGCTCTTGTAACACAGCACACTATTATTTGTTCCTTTTTACCTCTAGCTTTGAGTGGCTTCTTCCTAACCCCTGATCAACACTTTGCAAAGATTAGTCCTAATCTTGAGAGTATGAAATATGTAACTGAAGTCTCCTTGGAGCACATCATGAATTTCAATGTCCCATTAGGCCTCGCTGTAATTACAGTGATGTGATGGATATTTTCTCCTGGTTGGAAAGCTTTGAATGAAGATGAAGTACTTTCCTTTAATGAGCTTTAATGACCTTTATACCTCATGGATTTTATCTTCCTTTCCTCCTTTTTAAAAAATGTTGAGATCTGAATTTGTAAGAATATTTTCTCCAGTTTCTGTGTTCTGGAGGGGAAAAAAAGCATGGCTGTGGCGAGGTGCCTTAGGGGGAAGCAGCCGCAGGCTGGCTGGATGAGGGTGACTGAGAGGGGCTTTGTGGGGACAGGGTAGGGGAAGTCGTGGTCAAGTCAAGTCTGTTGTGGTAGGACAAAGAGGATGTACTGAGTGGAGGTGGAGCCGAGGGAGGCTTCACATCACAGAATTCTTCACACAAAGAGGGCTGTTTTGTTTCTTTGGGGGGTGAACATTTTTGAAAAATTTTAAAGGAGAAAAGTATATTCTGGATTTGTAATGAATAGTATGTTCACTAACAGTCCTGTAGGACAAAATAGAACTGTTTAGTTTAAAGTGCTGCTTATCATATAATCGACATTAATAAAAAATTTTTAACACAGGATCAGTCTGAAGGCTTCTGTAGAAAGTCTTTATGGAGAACATATATAGGCAGCACTTATCCACTGTGGCTGGGTGGTTAGAAATAACCTCCAAATAGTATTTAAACCAAATACAGTGCACTGAGATACCATTTTCTTTACGAAATTAGAAAAGTTTAAAATTTATACATAAAATAAATACATTTTTAAAGTAAATGTTTAAATGTTGAATGTTAAAATACCTTCCCCATAGTTTTGGTGAAGGTATCCTGTTATCTCATGTGGTGAGCAGCATGCTGGGCAATCTGGAAATAACCAAGTGAGTGTGGAACCAAGAACCTTTATGCTAGCAAGTCTGCCTGTACCTCTGTGTTCTAGAGATGTGTGTGTATTCCAGTGTCATAACAAGTCCAGTAGAGTCTAGGAAACACATTCAACCCACAGGCTGACCCACCACAGTGGACCTCTGAAGAGTGGATGAATGACATAAATGCTAACAGGGACTGCCCTTGTGCTGCATTACTAAGTTTAAATAAAACAAGGTGCATAACAGCATATAGAGTAGTTCCCATTTTCAGTACTTTAAAACAATAAATGCTCAGAGAGATGTGCATATATTCACTATAAACAATCAATGTTGACTATTTCTCAGAAGGAATTTTATTTCAAAGAAATATAGGGAGAAAAAAGAAATGAAAAAAACAATTAAAGACACTTCCTCCACTCTCTTGCACCTGGTTTGAACCGTAAGAGATTCCCAAGCCTGCCACCTCCCACCCACTATTTCCACCACACTATGAACAACCAGTTAAGACAGATGAGAGGTCCAGACTCCCTGCCACACTTCCCCTACCTCATGAGTACCAAACCTGGAAAGAGTAGAAGTCCCCAGACACTCCAACACTATGCACACTTCCTCTGTACCATCAGAGCAAACACAGCAGCTGTGGTTGCCTGTACAAGACCTGTACAAACTCAAGCCAGTCAACGTTCTNGTATTGAGGGGGCAGGAGTTCCTAAGCCCCACCTCTAGCTAAGGAGATTTTGACAGCTGATGGCTTCTAAGGGAGGGAGAGTTAGATCTTAAAAGTGTGGTTCCTGGTAGGTCTACCACCCTTCAGCAGGTGGCCATATATGGAAAGCACAAATNTATTTAACATATAATAGATAAACAAATAGCATATAAACAACTTTTAAACTTTTCTAATTTGGTAAAGAAAATGGTATCTCAGTGCACAGTATTTGGTTTAAATACTACATGGGGGTTACTTCTAACCACCCAGACCCAGTGGACAAGTGTCTATGTATATTCTCCATAAAGACCTTCTACAGAAGCCTTCAGACTGATCCTGTGCCAACACTTTTCCATTAATGTTGATTATAAGATAAGCTGAATTTTAAACTAAACAGTTCTATTTTGTTCTACAGAACTGCTATTTTAGTGAATGTACTATTCACTCCAAGTCCAGAATATATCTTTCTTCTTTTAAAATTTTCAAAAACATTCACCCCCAAAGAAACGAAACATTCCTCTTTGTATGAAGACTTATGTGATGTGAAGCTTCCCTCGGTCCCACCTCCACTCAGTGCTACTATGGACAGCACAAACGGGAGTCAGTGCATCATTAAATTTAAAAAATAAAAGAGGAAGTTGGGGGCAGGGAATCAGAAGTAAGTCTGGGAGGGGTGAATGGATGAATATGATCAAAATATATTGTATGAGATTCTCAAAGATTAATAAAAATATTTATTAAAAAAATCTCATAGGCAATTCTTAGCATAAGTTTTGAAGTAAAACCACAGTGTTTGGAAAGCCTAAATTTAGCATATATTAAAAAAATTCAAGGAGATAACACTGTCCTCCAGAGGCTGAGAGAACAATGGAGAGAAATTATTGTGTTAGAGAAATCTCACATGCAGAAATTGGACTGTCTGGTCCTCTCTTCTTTGTAATTTGTGTGAGTCATTAAGGGAAAAAAATACAAAGGAAACTATGAATTTAATTGCAATGTCCAGCTCACAGGACAGTAGAGACTGAGCTATTTAAGTTCTAGAAAGAAAGGGGGTGTCATTTTAAACTTAGTGGGAAACTGGTGTGTTATTAAAAGGCTAGAAACTTAAATATAGAGACATTAACAGACACAATCACATCNTTGTTTTAATCAGAAGAAAAGTAAATCATCTTTTTAAATACAGATTTGAATTGCTAAAAAAAGAATTTCTATTCATGTTTTTGATTGTTTTAAACTGACAGATTTTCAATAAGGAAATTGAATAAAATGGCATATATAGCACAAGGCATTCTTAGGGTAAATTCTCTAACTCAACAGAGATTTTGCTGGGCTTGCCTTATGACTTGAGGTTTGTCACATTTTTCATTCACTCTTGTGAATGATAGAATGGAAAATGGACCTGAATCTAAAATGACAGCAGAGTGTATCACCTCCTGCCCTGGATGTCACTATGGCACTCTTGTTTCATTCTCCATCCTCGTCCTCAGACACATGCTCTTTGGGTGAATCTGATTCGCTAAAGAACACTCACAGGGAGTGANTCCTCATTGGTGGCCTTCTCCATTCCAGCTGGACCAGGCTCCATCACATGCCAGCACCTTCTCAGCAGTCCTGGTCTGGACCACACCATTCAGCCACTCTTAATGCAGGACACCTGAGGACAATACCCACATTGTGGGAGCCTGTCACTTTTATGCTCAGAACCCCACAGAATATTTGTGGAAAAGGCAGAAAGAATTCCCACAGAAAACCACTTCCCAAACACTCAACTATTTCTGGTAGATCTCGAAGTGCTGATGAGGACATTTAGATGCTCAGGTGACCCAGACAAACTCATGCTGGAAAACACCACTGTCATTTAAACCGAATGCAACATCACAAAAAGACTGATGAAAACTATCCACTTAAGTGTGAATGTAAGGCCTGAAGATGCCTCCTCAGGGCCAGCCTTGTCTTCTGAGTCTGGGGAAATGTTGAAATGAGCTCACAGTACATGGGAGAGGCTGATTGCACCTGGCTGGGGCTGCACACTTTAGAAAGGAGAGCTAGTTCTCTCTGATGTCAAGTAAAAGACCAAATTCAGGGTTCTCCAGCACCCTGGGAGTGTTAAGGGTTCTCTGAGACTGAGCAGTCAGGAAATAGCTGCCCTAGCTTGCCAGCTGAGTCATCCTGATGAAGATGAGACATGTTGCTGCCAGAGCAGAATACATAAAGCTGCCTAGTAAAAGAACAGCTCATCTTGGGAAAGCAGTTCTAGAGAACAACGTTGTGGAATATTATTTTAACTAGGCAAAGGTGTACTACATTTGTTTATACTGTGCAATATTAGTTCAACTATGTGAAGATGTGTTACATTTGTTTATGCTGTCTTTGTTAATGATGTAAAGATGTGTTACATTTGTTTGTTGTGCTGCATCTGTTTAATTATGAAAAGATTGTTTCATCTTGCCTGCCTAAGGCACCTGATTAGTCTAATAAAAAGCTGAACAGCCAATAGCTAGGCAGGAGAGGGAGAGGCAAGACTCCAGGCAGAGAGAATATGTAGGAGGAGAAATCTAGAAGAAAGAAAAGAGGAAGAATGAAGAGAACAAGGGAGAAAGAGAGGGAGATACCCAGGGCCAGCCAGCCAGGCAGCCACTAGTCCAGCCAGCTAGACAGAATAGAACATACAGAAGGAAAGAAAGTTTAAAAGCTCTGAGGAAAAACATAGATGAAGAAAAACAGGTTAAGTTATAAGAGCTAGCAAGAAACATGCNTAAGGCTGAGCATTCATAACTAATATTAAGTCTCTGTGTCATGATTTTTGAGTTTGTTGGTGGCCCAAAAGAGAAAGCCTAGTCAAGAATGAGGGCCAGGGTCCCATGGACAAGACATAAAAGAACAAAACAGGCTTGTAACAAAAGTGATGGCATTAGAGTATGCATAAGGTAGATGGTGGTGGGGAAAGAAAAGAAGAGAGGGAGAAAGAAGGAAAGGAATGAATATATATAGAGAGAGAATAAGTAATATACATATACTAGGTAAATAACATGATAGATAGATGTNTAGTAATAGGTAGACAGACAATAGTAGTTTATAGATAGCATACAGATGATAGATGATAGATACATAGATTCATAGACAGATAGATAGATAGATACATAGGGAGTGTTCAACNAATGACTGGTCTAACTTGAGTCCTATGCCACAAGATAGAGCCCAAGTCAGACACTGCTTGGATGGCCAGTAACCAGAGGCTGGACAGCCCAAAGATCCAGGAGAGAACCAAACATGACTGGCAAAAAGAAAAAAAAAGTCAGTGAAATCATTCCTAATGATATTCTGATATACTCATAGATCTGTACCTATTCTAAGTGTCATCAGAGGGGTGTCATCCAGCAACTGATAGGACAGATGCAGAGATCCACAGCTAAACATTAGCCAGAGCCAGGGAAACCCTGAAGAAAAGAGGGATGAAGGATCATAAGAGCCAGAGGGGTAGAGGACACCACGAGAGCATGGCCCACAGAATCAACTAAGCAGGGCTCATTGGGGCTCACAGAGACTGAACCAACAATCATCAATCCTGTATGGGTTTGAGCTAGGTCCTCTGTATATACCTTATGGTTGTATAGTTTGGTGTTCTTGTGGGACTCCCAACGGTGGGAGTGGGGAGGGTTTCTCTGACTCTTTTCCCTGTGCTTGGGACCCTTTTCCTCCTTGTCTTGCCTTGATATGAGGGTTTGTGTCTATCCCTAGGAGGCCTGCTCTTTTTCTGAAGGGAAATGAAGGAGGATTAGATCTGGGGGAGAGGGGAGGTAGGGGTGGGACAAGGAGGAGTAGAGGGAGGGGAAACTGGTANGGAAGTAATATATGAGAGAAGAATTTTAAAAAATGAAACAAAATGAATAAATGGTTACCAGAACTTTTCTGTGTCCCCTCTCCTGCACCCTCCCACGGTTATCTGAGTTTTGAAGCTTCCTTTATTTGTCTAAGATGCTTTTGCCTTTGTCTCAAGTAGCCCTCCAGAGCTCACCACCTGCCCAGCACCTGCCCATTAACTATAATCATTCTCGGGATAGCTGATCAGTAAGTAGCATGCTACATTCAAGATACCCAAGTCAGATCATCCTTAAGCTGACGTCTTAGCACAAACCAACAGGGGAGGCTTCTCATGTTGCTGTTAAGAACAAGGATATGAGTGGAGGGTGACTTTGTCCAAGTGAAAGCTAAAAAATCCTGTTGTTCTGGGTCAGCAAGGTGACACAGCATATAGAAGTGATTGTCTAACCAGCCCGATGAACTGAGTTCTCCACATGCTTTATGGTGCATATGGATACATACACACACAGCAATGATGGTGACGGTGGTGATGGTGGTGATGATAAGTGAAATTTAGAAACAAAAAATACCTGTTGCTACAAGAAGACAGATGTCTACTTTTCCAACAGGGTAAGAGCTACGTGGAAAACGGCCTTCTCTCTCCCTTCCTTTTCTCCTTTTTTTTTTTTTGGCAAAATCTATAGATAAGACCAAGTATAAAATTCACATCTTAAGTCCATGGGTCTCATAAGTATGATTTCAGGTGTTGGGAGGAAGGAAGGTGTCTGACTCTGGTGCCGTAAGGCTGTGCACATAGTACAATGCTTAACCTTTAGAAATGACCCTGCATTATGTTAGCATCTGCTGCGACCTTTGAGAAAATAGAAATGTCTAGCCAGAGGTCCCTGAAGCAGTGGCTATGTGGGTTTTATAAATCTACAAAGAATCTTATTCTGACAGTGCTGGCCAGTGGTCACAATAAGTAAAGCCACTCGTCCTTAAATCTACTTCAGAAAGAGTGTTTTCTAAACAGTTTGTTTTCTGGATATATTTTCACTTTTTGCTTCGTTTTATCAGTGTGTTCATTTTTTAAAGCCTCTTAGAAATTAGTTATGCTCCAAAAAATTTCAAAAGAAAACAAAANGTAGAGACAGATTTTACAGAAACTCAATTCCATAAAAAATTAATTTAACGTGTCTCCACATTTAAAGAGANAGTAAAAAGTCTACATTATCAATTGATAAAGCAGCCTTTTATAGTTGTGTGTATACTGTGTGAGTAGAAGTGAAAAGGGGTATTCTATTTCCCTGTGGGAAGAGGCACAGAAGACTACATTTCTACTCAGCGAAAGAATACAGCATCAGAATAATCTCTACTCATCAATAATTAATTTCAATGAAAAAAAAAAGGAGGTTATCCATTCCAGGAAGTATAGAAAAAATGCTCTTGGAAAGAGGGGTAGGGTACATCGGCATGGCAGAAGAATGGCAGTGCAATGCAGGGTTAATGATATCCCTGTCTTCAAAAGGAGGGTGGATCTCTGGAAGGCACAGTGAAAGCAGCCACAATAAACTCATGCATCAACATGAAAGACGTACTAAGCCACCTAGATCTCACACCTCTCAGTCTAGCTGAGAACACAAGGGACCATGAACAAGCATCAATTCTCATCAAGACTATCTCTCTTCTCTTGCACCCGCCCCAAGCCTGTGCAAACAACCGGCAGAGCCCAGAAAAACTTAATCAAAAGAGAAAAAAGCAATAAAGTTTCTAAAGTTAAGGAAANGACAGCTGGAACTAAGGCGGCCAACCTGAATGCAGAACTGCTGCAAACAACACAGGGTGAGAGAAGCCATTCACAGGGCTCCGCACGATGGCCTTGACAGCATCCTTCCTCAGGGAGAAGACAGAAAACAGTAAGACAGATGCATGCACCCATTCAGGACTGAGAGAGGAAGGGGGAAAGCAATAAAGAGAGAAAATGGAGAACATTATAAGATAAAAGAAAGAGAACATTAGTGGATTAGTTAACTCTCAAAGCTATAAACAAATAAACAAAACTCAGAAGACAGAAACTGCAGTCCACGGAGAAGGCCAAAGGCTGTGGATTAACCATAAATGTGGTGGGCCTGACTCTAGCTGGCAGCTTGTCCATGAAGTACAAGAATCCAAACTCAAAGAACTGTAAAAATCCAAACACAACGCCCCATACAGATGTTTCCCAAAAGCCAGATGTAAACTAGGAAAAAAATACTGTACTGTAGCACTATGCAGGAATGATATTACCCTCAAACACAACGGGGCTGTGGGGGTGGGTATTGAAAAAGTAACTTGAATCAAACCTTAAACACTAAGAACAGAAGCAGACAAAACATGAAATGAGAATTCAAAGTAAAGACCTAATTATGCTAGAAATGAAGATTAAATTCTAAGATGCAATAAAGGATGCCGGAGTAACAAAGAAAACATTCTCATATTTTTATGAAGATAAAGTTAAATGGGAGGCAGTAAGACTCCACAGAAACAGAGCCAGCAAGCAAGGAATATAACAAATATTTAAATCTGTGAGCCTAGAGAACTTTGTGGANGTAAAAGGAGACAAAATCCTACATGCTAGAAAGCCCACAGGACACCAGAGGACATTCTAATAAAACTGAGACTTCAGAGATAAGTTTTTAAATTCTTCAGGCCTGCAGCAAAATGAACAAGAAACTTACAGATACTACAAAATTCACTCCCAGCAGACTTCCCAGAAGTGTGTGTTGGCAGGAGTTCAACTGGACAGAATCAAGGACCACCTGTGATAGGCCTCTGGGCACACCTGTGAGGGCGAGGAAACATCCAGATAAAGGCTGGTCTCTGGGCATGCCTGTAGTGAATTATATTGGTCAGGTTAATTGAGATGGGAAGTCCACCACCTGTGGGGAGAATCATTTCCAGAACTGGGATCCTGAACTATTCAAAAGAAGAGAAAAGGAGATAAGATGGCTCTATCTCACAC
>LZPO01066411.1:120757-132544 GCA_001675575.1 Neotoma lepida | reverse complement strand
CAATGAATCTAAGAGCTATAAATTTGAGAGTGGGACATGGGAGGGGTTAGGAGGAGGGGATATAGGATGGGCTGGGCGGGACAAAGGGAAAGGGAAAGTGATAGAATCACATTCTAACTAAAATGTATTTAAAAATAAATAAGTAAATAAAAGACCATATGATCATCTCAATAGATAGAGAAGACTTTTGACAAAACTCAACCTATTTTCATCATAAAACTGCAAAAGAAACTTAGAAGAGAAGGAGCAGATCTCAATAAATGACACATCTTAAAGCAAATCTCAATGCCAAATCTCAAAGCATTTCCACTAAAAGCAGGAACAAGGCAAGTGTGTCCACTATCTCATTCAGCAGCGTCCTGGAAGTCTTAATTATAGCAATAAGATAAGAGAAGTAAATCAAAAAGATGCAAATAGGAACGAAAGAAGACCAAGTATTCTTATTTGCAGATGAAATGATTACAAACATAAGAGACCCTACAGAAATTGTATTCAGCCATAAGGACAAATTAAATTATGGTATTTGCAAGAAAATGAATAGAACTGGAAATTATTATCTTAAGTGAGGTTACCCAAACTCAAAAGGATAAATGCCATACTTTCCTCTCATATGTGGAACCTAGCTTCTCATTTTTATATCTGTGTATTTTTATAGGTATGACTCTGTATGGAAACCAAGAAACTAAAAAGAGCCCCTGAGGGGGTCGGGGGAGAAGAGGCTTTAAAGTGGAGGGTTATAGTGTGATACGTAAGACATGGAAGCATAAAGGGGAATTCTGGGNGTCAAAATGTTTAACCGAGGTAGGGACAGGAAGGTGGGGAANGAAGGTAGATGAAGAGAGGATAAAACAAAACTAAGTATATAGAAAAAGCTATATGGAAGCCTGCTACTTTGCAGATTAATTTAAAAAATTGAAGAGTTTGACCAGTGGTACCCTGCATGGATGGATAAAGCTGTTGGGCCTCATAAGGCCTGGACGTGAGGCCCAGTGTAACTTCCTGAACCTAACTCGAGTTTGGTGACCTATCTCTGGACCATGACTCCCGCTTAGGAGTGACTCAGACAGCCCAAACCCCAAGACCGCCACTACCTAGCTACCACTATCGTGGAAAAATCTCATTGGCCCTCAACCCTTACCCCATCCCACGTCACCCCAAGACCCTTTCCCCTTCACTCCATCCTATATAAGCCCATGCCTGATGCAATAAAACGAGTTCCTGCTTTGACAGACTCCCGGCTCAGNNTGGTTCTCCCCGGGGATATGGGGGGGCTGAGCTGTGACATTCACCATCCTGCTCAGCCCCAGGGAGAGACCAGCTGGACTGGCTCTGCCTTCACCCATGCCTGCCGGCGATACCAGCATAAAGCCACTCCTAGAAGCCATAAGGTTATTAATGGAAATCTCATTGNCAAAAGTGGACACCTCCCTGTGAATTGTCAGTTTGGGTGGCTTCTGAGGCCCCTGAAACAGTACAAGCAGTTACCGCTGCCACTGGTTACCCATCAGGACTAGATGGTAAGACCCTACTNTTGAAGCTACCTCACACTGTGGATGCAGAATATAGAGAAGCAAAGCTGGACCTGAACTAGAAACTCTTTTCCTCTTGNGATGGTTTGCATGAGAATGGCACCCACGGGTCCATATATTTAAAGGCTTGGTCCCAGTCNGTAGGACTGTCTGGGCAAAATTAGGTGTGGCCTTGTGAAAGTANGTGCAAACTTTTTGGAGGAGCTGGGTTACTGACAATGGGCTTTGAGGTTTCAAAAGCCCATGGCAGGACTGGTGTCTCTTGCTCTGTCTGCCACCTCCTCGGGATGCAAAGCTCTCAGCTACTGTTCTAGCACCATGCCTGTCTGCTTCCCGTGATGATCATGGACTCGTCTTCTGAGACTGAAATCAAACCTCCAATTAAACTCTTTCTTTTATAAGAATTGCCTCGGTCATGGTGTCTCTTCACAGCAATAGAAGGGTAATTAAGAGAACTCTTAAACAGCTTTCATGGTGCCAAAAATGCTATGCAGGCCTCTGGGGAGATGGTCATCGGTAGCCTGACTCAGCTACGATCCTTGCATGCTATACTATCAACAGGCCAGGCAAGATGTACCCACTGGAGCAACAGTGGCAAGTCAGTTTTGGGTAACTAGCTTCTTTCTGATTGGATTGGAGACTTGCTCCTCTGGAGGAATTAAAATCTGGTACTGTAAACCTGGTCAAAAAGGCAAGCTGGGGAGGAGCCATGCCCTCCTGGGAAGGCTGTAGAAATTGTCCTGCTAAATGAATGCGATGGGCTTGTCTAACTGCCTTCTAAATAGTTACGCTTATGCTCATAGATTAGCATTACTGACAGCTTTGATCAGAGAAGTGTCTCTTTGCAAAGGATAGTTATTGCAGAGGCTCACAACTGGTCAAAGCACTGCTTATAAGTGATGGTTGAATGTTCAATCATTTGGGAGCATTTAGATCATCTCAACAAGGCAAAGGGAAGATACTATGAAGCAAGGAGGGGTCCAGGCGGTTGATGTTTCCTAATGGAGGGACAAAGGTCTTCANTGGTACAGCTCCTCTTAAGCTGCGTATGCCCCTGTCAATAATGTTTGCCATGCTCCTGTAAGCAATCACAATGACATCATTGTGAGTCACTGAAAATAAAGACATGAAAGCAGAAGGGGGACAAGTTGGGAAAAGAGAGATGATGTGCAGGAGTGGGTGGAGGGCACAGAGGGCGACTGGGTGAATATGATCAAAATATCTTACACATGCATATTAAAAAATCATGATGAAACCTATTGTGTATAAATANCATATGCTAATAAAAACTTTTAAAATAAAAATGTTTCAAGACANATATTATTTATTCTAAAAATTGAAAGTTATTTCAATAACATTAAATTAATTAATAGCTTAAATTACATTAATTGATCTAAGAGGAAAACTATCGCTATAAATTCTGGAAGGAAAAAATCAATCCTTAGAAAAATCAGTATTCATTAATAATTAGAATACTCAAGAAANTATGAACTGAAATATATTTTCTCAGTGTGATAAAAGGAATAGACCATCTCCAATATCAGTGTCTCGTTTAATAGGCTGACGCTAAAAAGCATTTCCTCTATAATGTCACAATCAGAGATTTGCTAGAATTCATGGGCTTGAATGTATAGTTGTACATGTAGTACAATGGTGTAGAAAGAAGACCCTCCAAATCACAGGGGGAGAACACAGAAACAGGGTGATAGGAATACAGTGGCCTGTATATGATGTTTCTTCCTGTAGATTTGCATTTTTAATGGGGTCACTTTTTTCTATATACATAACAAAATTCCAGACTTCCAGAAGAAATTCAGGTTTTTAGCATACATGAAATTGCATGGACAGTCCTGGCACAGTAAACCACTCACACCAGCTACAGAATGGAAAAGAATACTCTTTAAACTTGAGTTCCAGGTGCCAGCCAAGAGCCACTCAGCAAGCAGAGCATCCCACAGATGGCAGTTTCAGGCCTCCCATGTTGGCCAGGTGTCTCTGTTACAATTCAGTATTCAAGATGGGACATCAAGGGCACCACACACACTGTGATGGTTATTCTTCATTGTCAGTGTATCTGGATTTAGAATCACTTAGGAGGTAGACTTCTGTGAACATCTGTGAGACAATTTCCAGACAAGTTGAACTGAGCAGGAAAGACATACCCTGAGCAGGGGTTGCACTATCCCATGGACTGGGGGCCCAGACTGAATAAAAAGAGGCAAGAAAGCTTAGTGAACACTGGTANTCCTTCCTCTGCCTTTGGACCACAACCACAGTGTAATCACTGTCCCATGCTCCCACCACCATGCCTTCCCCACCATGATGGACTGTGTGAGCCACATAATCCTTCCTCTCTTAAGTATTTGATCACAGTGTCAATAAAAGGAACACAGAAAACTGGTTCAGAGAAGGGGGGTTATTGCTCTGGCAAACCTGATCACATGGCCCCGAGCCCTTTGTAACTAATATGAGGGAGGAAGATGAAAGCAGCTAGAGCTGCAGGCTAAAGAAGCTCTATGTTTCTGTAAAAAGAGACAAATGGGCCATCCTGGTGCAAGTGTGAAGACCAAACGCCAATAGAAATGCAGATAGAAACCCAAGTTCATGAAGCTTCCAAAGGAGACCAAAGACTCTTTCAGAAGTGATCCATAACCAAGCACTAGGCTGAGCTCCTGGGGTCCAGCTGAAGAGAGGGAGAGGGATACTATGAGCAAGGGCAGGTCAAGAGCATGATGGGGAAACCTACAGAGACAGATGACCTAAGCTAGTGGGAGCTCACAGACTCTGGACTGAGAGCTGGGGAGCTTACTAGGCCCTCTGAATGAGGGTGACAGTTGTGTGGCTTGATCTGTTTGTGGGGCTCCTGGCATTAGGACCAGGACTTACACCAGGTGCATGAACTGGCTTTTTAGAGCNGATTCCCTAAGGAGGGATGCCTTGCTCAACCCTGATGCAGGGGGGAGGGGCTTGGTTCTGCCTCAACTTGGTATGCCAGACTTTGTTGACTCCCCCAGGGAGGCCTTACCCTCTCTGAGGAGTGGATGAGGGGTAAGTGGGTAGGAGAAGAGGAGGGAGGGGGAACTGGGGTTGGTATGTAAAATGAAAAATTAAATTAAATAAATAAAAAAGAAAGAAATTGTGTTGGCGGCCATGTGTGTTATGAATCTGACTGCTTTCCGTCTGTGTCCAGAAAACTTCAGTAAGATTGACTTCAAAAGGAATGGACCAAGTTATTGACAGAAGAAATTTCAAAACAACATCCAATCAGCCTNCAGCTTGGTTATTATATTGCTTCCTGAATTGACCCAGATTTGCAGTGAGAGAGAACAGAACATGAAGAAAAAGNTACAAATGACATGTGGTGTGGCAGAGAAAAGATCGTGACCCAGGTTCAGCGGTGGGCAGAAGTATGTAGGTGGCGAATGACCTGGTGGCAACAGGAAACGTAACTTGCGGGCAAGAATCCAGACAATGCAAAGTCACTTGAAAAAGAGAACCCTTGGAAAGATAGTGCCCTAGGGTCTCCAACTGCAAGTCAGCTGCCTGGTGGGGTGTTTTCCCAGGTTCACCCTTCCTTGTAGGCACACAGAAGCTTTGTGCAGCTGTGATCCAAAGGTGCCAAGTTACATCTCAAGCTGACAGCAAAGTCGACATCATCCATGCAGTGCTGGTTTTACAGATACACAGAACACGCGTGAGGGGTGGCATCACACTCAGCACCAGGGCTCTAGAGGGCTGCAGAAGCCAGGCCACCTGTAGCAGCGTTGGATTTCCTACGTGAGTTCCAGAGGAGGCTGTGTGCGAAGCTGCGAAGGTGAAGCGTAAGTTGTACCAGATACCTCAGGATATCCTAGATGTCAGAAACACAGGACACAAGCTGAGAAAAGCTGCAGGCACCAACTGGAGCAAGACTGAGAGAGAGAGAGAGAGAGAGAGAGAGAGAGAGAGAGAGAGAGAGAGAGAGAGAGAGAGAGAGAGAGAGAGAAGGGAGGCACATCCACCATAGGCAATAGAAGTGGAGGTTCAGGGCTACATAAGCTCATTGGGACCCAGATATTGCCATCAAGAGCTGATACTGAACACAGAGCTGCAGGGTGTTTCCTTGTGGGATTTCGATCTTGCTTTNGTCCAGTCTCTCCTTGCTATCTTCTTGTTACTCCTTTTTCAAAAGGGCATGTTTACTCTGCTTATTGTCACTGGAAGTGTGTGGCTTCTTATGAAATGTTTGGTCACAGCAACAAGAAAAGTAACTAACATACAATCTAACTTCAAAAATCAATGTTCTAGCTGAGGGAGCTGAGTAATAGAGTACTCGACTAGCAGTGTGAGACCCTAAGTTCAATTCTAGTATGACAGGGAAATACATGACGGTCTTCATACAGAAAACTAAATAAGTAAAGACTATGTTGCTAAAGAACAATGTGCATGATATAAACAAAGATTGTGTGGTTTGGAACACATTGAACAGAACACCTACAAAAGTTATACAACACAATTTTAAAACATTCTTTGAAAGACATTGATATGGACTTGAGCAGAGACAAAAAAACTCATTCTGTTCTTAGATTGGATGAAAAAACACACAGTAGTTGCTTTATATTAATTTCTAAGTTTGGTGCAATCTTAGCCAAGAATATATGCAAACTATTTTGTTGAGTTAGATAAGTTGATACCAAAAAAGAATAATGCAAAAGTATCTACTGAAGAAGAAAAACTATGAGATAACTAAGCCCACCATACATTAAAAGCAAATCAAAATTTTCACATATCTTTGTACAGTACATGAGTACATAGGTAGAACACGGGATACACAGAGAGATCACAGGTCACTCCTATCTGGAAAGTCAGTACACACAGTACACACAGAAGTGGCATCTAGATCTCCCCAATAAAAGTGTCCTGTTTAGTGAGTGCTACTGAGACAATGAGGAATTCATTTGGACATAAAATGAAATTGGATCCAAGCAGAACAAGAATTCCAAATGAGTCAGAGCATTACCAGTAAAAATAATGACATCTAAGTAATGGATAATTTCCTTTTTAGCTTGGGCGTCCATAAAAAGTTTCTAAATACAAACAAAAGTCCACATGCATAATTCATGAATTTGATAAATAAAGGGATCTGAAATTTGCATGACAAAANACAAACAACCAGCACTATGCAAAGTCACAACACAACTGTCAAACTGGGAGAAGAGAGTCGCAGCATGTATCATAGCTAAGAAGCTCTGCTCCTTAATAAATGAAGAACTTTTAAAATTGTCTAACAAAACTCAATAGAAAATGGAAAACTAGGTAGGTGTGGTGGTCACATCTGCAGTATGTGGAGGCTGAGGCAGAAAAATTTCTAGTTCTAAGCCCTAGGAGAGAAACAATATCCTCTCAAGAAGAAAAGAAAAAATGGAGAATTTGACATGAATGCACATCACCAAATGTGAAAACGGTTCTCCATCATGAAAAAGATGTCAATTCACACATTAAGGAAACACAAGCTGAGGGGCTGGAGATGGCTCGGTGATTAAGGGCGCTTCCTGCTCTTGCAGAGAGCCTGAGTTCCCTGTCCAGTACCTTCTACAGCATTTCACAACTGCCTGTAACTCCAGCTCCAGAGGACCCAACTCCTCTGTTCAACACTGACACCTGCACTCACCCATCCATACCTACACACAGACACAGGTACATAATTAATTTAAAAATAAGAAAACTTAAAAGGAAATGTGACCAGAAGCGTTTACGTTTTTGAAATGTAAAATGTGAAAAGTTATATACTCCATATTACCTTTCATGTAATAAAAAAGGGAATTTTATAAAAACATATCAATGTCTATATATTTGTACAGTATACAGGAGGGACAAACTAGAAACTAGTTAAATGAGCCATTTACCAAAAGGCATGGAAAAAGTTAAAAAGATGAAAGAGAGTGAACAGGGTAGTATTCATGAGGAAGAGGTGATTGTCTTTGTGGCTATTTTGTATGGCTTTACTTCAGAAATCCTCAACCAATGTTACAAACANATAACAAGTCCATATTGAAAAACACAGAGAAGGTAATTATCCTAAGAAATGTTGGAAAACAAAATCCTGTACAACAGAATTTGATTGAGGCACTGGTTCTGTTTTATACATGAACGTGAATTGGCAGTCCTGCAGTCACTTGAGGAATATGCTAGGATTGAATGAGTAAGTGAGCACATGCTGTAAATGACCACAGCAAGAGGCAGACCTTGTGGTGATAGCCTGAAATCTGAGGGGTCATGAGCCCCACCAGGTTCAACATGCTCAGAGAGAGGCTGACACAGAAATACACATGGACAAAAGGTCGTGTGCTAGGATGGTTTGGAAACATCTGGCCATATTTATGAGAGAGTGGGAAATCAGCAACATCCATGGTGCAGCTCGAGTACCCAGAGCCCAGCCCCCACCTCTGGAGTACCACTCTCCAGTAACAGGCGTGAGAGCAGNCAACTCCAGGGACAGTGAAGGTAACACTCAAAACGCATCAGGAGTGCTGTGTTGTGGCCAGAAAAAAGGAAAAGCTTGAAAACTGGTTAGTATGTCAAAAGAACCTTGAATCTACCCACACAGTCAAAAGTAGAACAATAGAGCAACAAAAAAGAACCTTGAAACTACCCATGCAGTCAAAAGTAGAACAATAGAGAACAAAATGAGTGGTGGTGTTGACTCAGAACACAGCAAAAACCAAACGGTACAAACAAGTTAAGGAGAAGGANGCCTCCTCATTTCAGATGAATTCAGCAAGTAACTGCAAAAAGAATAGGTAAAACAAGATCACCATTCAGCCAACATCGCAAATGGAGCTGGGTAGGCATCAGTGCACGTGGTTTTGTGGATGCAAACATCTTCAAAAGGTTTAGTTAGAGCCCTCCTGACCCTCTGTGCTTCAGAGTGGGATATGTTTCCAAGCTGCAANATTAGGACACAGGGGGATTAGCTCCAAAATATGCTCTAGAGAACTCCAGTCTAAAAGGCAGGAAAGGGTAGAGAACCCCCAAAATACAGAAAGGGATTGAAGAGTCACTTTGAATAGGGATCTNGAGCCAAAGCTCTGGATAGGGAACTCTGGTCATCCTTCACAGTATAGGAAAAGCACTTTAGGCTGTTTTCAGTTACCAATGAAAATCCTCGGCCCCATGAACATTGCCCANGGTTAAGATGTCATCAGAGTGAGTGCTGGGCTCCCCCTATCCCACCCTGTGCTGGATTGGAAGCATCAGGACTGGCTTCCTCAAGGTGACACTGGGGACACACTTGTTTGAGCCNCAGCTTGCATATGTTTGCCTACTCAAGCTTAAGAATCATTGAACTTTCTGGAAAATAATTTCATACAATGTTTAGTCAGACTTTTAAATGCTGTTATAATAAACTCAGTTCCTGCTGATGATAAAAGAATTCAGAAGACAACTAAACTAAACTATTCTGATGGAACTTGAGTCACAATATGNAAACTGAGGCAAAAGTCCCTTCCTCATCTCCAGTCAGAAAACAATCCTATTGGCTTCTGTACCAGAACTGCCTCTTGACTAATAGCTGAGCAACAGCTGTTCAGAATTCTCTGTAATTAAGAGAAAACAGAGTCTTTGCTGAACAGTTTTTTTTGTTTTTTAGATTAATTTCAACCACGAATTAAATCACTTAGTTTTTTTCCCCCAAGGGAAAACATTTTGTGCTCTTATTATGGATAGAAAAGTCTAAAAATATCTATATAACTAAATTTTGCAAAATTATATTCTGATTTATTAATATGAAGATAATCAATTCTACCTGTATCTACACTATTAGATAGAGGTTAAAGACACCTTCTCCCTTCTCGTGCTTCTGTGAAGGAACCGCCTGATTCTGATTGGGATGCTGCAGTACAGTAATGACTATAAATGAGANGAAATTGAGACATTACAGCCTTTCCTTCATGGCAAGGCAACTAAGTGATTATACTCAGTTTGGCTCCCTAATTACTAGGCTGGCACAGATAAAGGAGAAAAATACTAAAAATTAATTGTAGGTTATTAAATACCATAAAGCTATAAAGAAAATGTGCAGAAAAATGAGGATTAAAAAAAAATCTAAAACAATCCACACTAAACACCAAAAAAGCAAATGCCATACAACTCTTCTCACCAAACCATCACTGCTTTCACACTCACNATTGGCTGAGGGGTGGTAGGCATTGTGGGTAAAGCAGGCACAACCCAGTTTCAGTGGATCTCATCTGCCTCTAATGGACGGTCNACTAATCTGGCAAAGCACTGGGTATTCCAATTAAAGAAATATGAAAGTAACAACAATTAGGAAAATTTACCCATATACTGTATATAACAGCCCCACATGGGGAAAAATGCCCAGAAAGACCATCGAGTTTTTGAAATATTCCAGGTCCATTTTAAACACTCTTGGTGACTGAGCTTGCTTTGCTACATTTCTTAGTCACTGTTCTATTGCTGTGAAGAGACACTCTGACCAAAGAAACTCTGATTTAAAAAAAACATTTAATTTGAGGCTGGCTTACAGTTCAGAGGCTTAGTCCATTATCACCATGGCAGAAAACATGGTGGCAGGCAGGTGTAGTGCTGGAGAAGGAGCTGAGAACTATATCCTGATCTGCAGGCAGAGAGAGAGAGAGACAGAGAGAGGGAGAGACCNACAGACAAACAGAGAGAGACTGGGCCTAGCATGGGCTTTGGAAAACTCAAAGCCCATCCCCAGTGACACTTCTTCCACCAAGGCCACACCTACTCCAACAAGGTGACACCTAACCGTTGTAATCCTTTCAAACAGATCCACTGTCCCTGGTGATCAAGCATTCAAGTATATGAACCTATGGGGGAAATTCTTATTCGAACCACCACCCTAATGAGGACTTTCTTATGTTAGAGTGNCATGATTAAACTCATAAACACCTCTCAAAGAAAAACTAGCTGCTGAAGTGATTGCTTAGGAATGATTTCCACCTCTCGAAATCACCAGTCTTTGACCATGGGAGACAAAAAAATCAATAAGCACAGAANGAAGGAATATGGAGAGCTTGGCTTCAGAATGACCNCAGTGGAACTGTGTAGATCAGCAATCCAAGCAAAACAGTCATGACAATAAAATTATTTTTAAAACATTAAGGTCTCTAGAAGTTGTCCTATGGATGTATGTGTAACAAATAAAGCCATCTCTTAAATCTTCATGAGTACTGGCATTTGAACTACAACCAATTTCCTACTCCCCTACTGCAGGCTTAGCCTGATGGAGATCTGAAGACGGGCACAGTTCCAGGAGGTGGAGACCACTGGCATTCCTCAGTCTCTAGCTCTGTATTGTATTCCTAACTCCAGGAGAGTTGGTCAAAAAAAATCAAAGGATCTCTACTTCTAACCCAGAGCCTCTAGATGCTGCTGCCTCACAGATCTGCCCCCCCTACACATACACACCTTTTTACTTTTCTATTTTCTGCAGTTATTATATATAAAATCTGAAGATTTGGGGTTAGGAAACTCAGAAGATCTAGAACATGCAACATTAGTCTTTCCAGGTCTTCGATACTTCACTCAATATGATCTTTTCTAGATACATTTGTCTGTAAATTTTATGATTTTATTTTTCTTTACAGTTGAATGATATTCATAGTGTATATGCATCAAATTTTCATTGGTTGAAGGGGATTTAGATTGTTTTCATGATTTAGCTATTGTGAATAGAGCTGTAATAAACATGGCTGAGCAAATACTGCAAGTAGATATAGTCTTTGGGTATATGCCAAGGAGTAATATAGTTGGGTCACATGGTAGATATATTTTTTAGTTGNTTTTAAAATCTNNACACTGTTTTCCGGAGTGGCTGGACCAGTGTGAGATCACACCAATAATGACTGACAGTTCCCTTTTCCCCATATCCTCTCCAGTATTTGTTTTTGTTTGTTTAGTTGATCTTTGCATTTCCGGAATTGCTAAGGTTGATGAGCACTTTTTGAGATATTTTTTAGCAATCCTTTTTTATTTTTTTTCTTTTCAGAAGTGTCTGTTTGGATCTCAGGCCCACTTTTTGTTTTTTTTTACTCTTTGGGTTACTTGGGTTTTTTGTTTTGTTTTGTTTTGTTTTGTTTTTTAGTGTTCTGGACAGCAGACCATGTCTTCTAAATTCTGAAATGAAAGATAACCCATCTCTCCACCCCTATCAATATCCTGTTTGAAGTCTTAACTACAATAAGAAAAATGAAAGAAATAAAAAGGAAATAAAGGATTTATATAAATAGGA
>LZPO01066411.1:88460-113683 GCA_001675575.1 Neotoma lepida | reverse complement strand
CTTTCAAATGACTGAGATAAAAAAAAAAAGCCACTGGTCACCTTAACATTAACCTCCATCATTTTCCATTTAGCGAAGATGCAGAAAGACTTAAAGCTTTAGGCTTCACTCTGTAAACAAAATATGAAACCTAAAGTCAAGTAGAAGTTTGCACAGCCAAGGTTCCAAAGTCTTACCTCCATCAGTACAAAGAGTGCCGCAAAGAAGAGAAGAGTCACCCATTCTACTCTGTGCACAATGATCTCGAAGTCATGAGTGTCGGCTAAAATTAGCAACCAGATGGCACCCAGAATTGCAATCCATCCTGGAAAACAAGCAAACGTCCAGCCTATAAAGCGTCCNCTGCTAGCGCACCAGCGGATGTTTTATCTTCCCAATGGTTCATTTTGCATTGAAAACAACTGCTGTATTGCAAACTGTACATTTAAAAGTATAATTTCTATTTTAGCTTATGTATATATTCATGAACCAATACTGCAATCGAGACAATGTNCGTATTCGTCACCCCAGGACTCATGCCCATCCGTGCTCAGTCCCACTCCAGATCCTTCTGTCACTGAGCACATACACTCCCAATAAAACGTCCGTCTCTTATCTCTATAGAGCAGTTTAGATTCTCTGTATTCTCTATAAATGTAGATTTGTATTCTCCTCTCTCTTTTTCCCCCTCCTCTCAATGCTACCCCAAAATCCCAGGTATGTNTCACAATGTCCTACCTCTGAGATATGCTCTGGCCCTCACATTCTCAATTGATCTAGTGACACATATTTTTTTCTAATTACTTCTCAGTGGATAGATAATCTTGTCAGAAGAGCGCATTTAGCACAATTACTTTANGGTTCTTCCCTTGTTATGTGAGTCAAATATCAAAGTTTTTCACCAGTCAGTGGTACGCCATTATCTGGCTATGNCTATGTCATGATATACATCCCATTTATCCATTAANGACATCCCAATGGTTTCTAACGTTTGGATATTACCAATGAATATGGTATAAATATTCACAGAATGATGACAGTGACCTCCCTCATGTGAACAGAGCCTTGAAATAGGGCAACAAATCAGGTTAGACCTGAGAAATGCAGCTGCCTTTAGAGAGCACAGAGTCATTAGGACTGTCCTCTTAGTCCTCAGATTCCCTGAATGTCAAAGAAGACACATTTTTCATTGACTGTTTTTATGCTGACCAACATCCGAGCAGGTTTTAGTCACTCCTGATGGCTGAGCACTGTGGTAAAGTAGCTCACAAGCCATATCACACAAGACCATTGGAAATATTTCAGAGCATGCTTTATATAATTGCTCATTTGCCAATGAGAAAATAGTATTAATAACCACTTGATTTGAGAGATTTAATAATTATCTTAAAACATACTTTACTTTTTGACTGATAACGCATAGAAATCTTTGTTTAGATGAACTTTTCTTTAAAATCTATGGCTGAAAAGCTGCATACTGTCTATCAAAATCACTTTGAAAAGGTCAGCTGTCTTAGTGTTTGTGTTGTGGGATATTTGTACACTATGTGAAGATATATTGCTGTGATTAGTGTAATAGAAAGCTGAATGGCCAACAGCTAGGCAAGAGAGATAGGTAGGACTTCTGGGAAAAGGAGAGAATCTCAGGATGAATCTAAGCACATAAGGGAGATATCAACGAGACATGGAGGGAGTTGAACATACAGAATTAAAGAAAGGTAAAAAGACACAAAGCAAAACATAGATTAATAGAAATATGTTAATTTAAGTTGTAAGAACTAGTTAGGAATAAGCCTAAGATATACACTGAGCTTTCATAATTAATAAGAAGTCTCTGTGTCATTATTTGGGAGCTGGCTGGTGGGACAGGGAAAGACTTGTTACATGTTTGTGCAAACCTATGTGATACAAGCTATTGGAAATGAAAAGGGAAAGGTGGATGAGCCATTAAATTCTTTGCTCCATTCCCAAATCACTGCACCCAAGGTAGCTTTCAGCTCTAGCCACCATTTCTTCCCTGCAAAGGTGACTTAGAAACTGTATGTGATATGATGGAATCAAAAAATGTTGTTTCCCTATCCAAAAGGACCCTTATTGATCAGCACTAAAACAAGTACAAGTAAGAAAAACTCTTTATTGTGTTAGATTTCTCGAGATGGTAGGACCAGTGTTTTACCCAACATAACCTATTCTATCCCAAAGCATCGGCCCTCAGGAAAAAAGTGCAATGCACAGCATTTAAGCTTTATTGTGCAAATAGTTAAAGAAAAGCTGTGTTGTTGAGTTTTGTTACAATGAGCTGTGTTATTTACTGACAAGAGAGCACTGTTTCCACAAGCAAGCATTTGGAAAGCATCTGAAATGACCAAATCTCACAAAATTTCAAAATTCTTGCTAAAGTTATAAATATCGAGAACTTGAAACATGACCACACATAACAAATGAAATAGTTCACAGACCTATAACGAGTCTCTTTCTGTCTCACTAGCCAGCTCCTAAACAATGACACAGAGACTTCTTACTAATTATGAAAGCTTGGCCAATAGCTTAGACTTGTTCCTAACTAGCTCTTATAACCTTAATTAACCCATTTATATTAATCTATGTTCTATCAAGTGCTGTTACCACTCTTCCATCTTTCACCTCCTGTTTCCTCTCTGTGTCTCCTGGCTTCTTCCACGGCCTCAATTCCTCCTCCTCTTCCTTTCTCTCCCCAGAAATCCTGCCTATACCTCTTGCCTAGCTATTGGCCATTCAGCTTTTTATCACACCAATCACAACAATACACCTTCACACATTGTACAAATATCCCACAATAAAGACCTTACTGCTTCTAACATGATGACTCCAAAGCAGAGCTATTAAGATTCTTAGGGAAAATCCCTAGTCCCAATATTTCTAACAAGCCTGTAGATATAAATTGTCTTCATTTAGTTTTACATAGAAAACATTATTAATATGTTTGATATAACCTAGATTGTCAAAGTTAATTGCCAAGGAGAAATAGTATTAATAAATAGTAACCACTTGATTTGAGAGTTTTAATAATTACCTTTAAACATATCTTACTATTCTACCAATTATTCACAGACATCTTTGTTTAAATGTCCTTTTCTTTAAAAGTCTATGGCTGAAAACCTGCAGGCTATCTATCAAAATCACTTTCCAAAAGTCAGCTGTCTTAGTGTTTGTGCAAACTTATGTGATACAAGTTATTGGAGATGAAACATGGAAGGTGGATGGGCCATTAAATTATTTGCTCCACTTCCAAATCTCTGACCTGTGTGTGCTCAACATAGGAAACTGGCTGCATTATTCAAAACATAGTAGAGCCAAGGAGAGGAGAAGACCAGGAAGTAGTAGTGTTCAGAGACATGGCCAACCTTGCACAATGCACCTGTGGGTTCCTGTCAAACNTTTGAATAAACCAGAGGAGAGGAGCTAGCCTTCTTAACTTCATATCTCAGTGTCTGTATGATGGCCAACAAGTGCAGCTCAGTCAGATCATTGAAGTTACTCTGACAACCAAAACTCGCCAGGTTCTCAGAAATCTCAACAGTCTCCAAAGAGAAATGTACAAATCACTAATCAGCAATGCACAGAAACAGCTTCCCTCAAAAGGAAGTCTTTATTGAGAAGTAAACAAAAAGTCTCCTTCCTAANCAAGAAGCTATTTTTGTAATTGAAACCCCATGGAAAGGGAAGATCAGTTTTCTCCAGTGGAATATCACTGGGTTATCAACCACATCCCAAGGCAAGCCTCATGCCCAGTAGTTGGCCAACACAAGATTAAATTCCATGNATTTTATGCACATTTTGTTTGTTTTATTTTTATGTTTTTTGTCTAATTGGGTTTTTTGCCCATTTTGTTTGTTTTCTTTGATTTTTTTTGTTTTTGGTTTTTGAAAGAGAGGGAAGAATATGAAATTGGAGAGTAGGGAGGAGGGGAGGATCCAGGAGGAGTTAGGAGGGGAGAATGTGATCAAAAGATACTGTAAGAAGAAAAATTAAGGGAAAAAGTCTTTATTGACAGTGGCAGAACAAATTTCTATAATTATAAATGCATCGAAATTCAGCTAGGGAAGAATGTCAATGTGAATATCAAATAAGAACTCCAAAAGTCAATTCCCCCTTAAAAGAAATGAAATTATGATAAGGGCTTTGGAAATCGAGAAGTTAGTTTTTTAAAGCTTTTGGTAATGCAAAGGATAAGTTGGACACTAGTAAGAACAATAAGTTCTGCTCTTAGGAAGGAGATTAGTAAGTAAAATCATTAACATCAGAGGCTTGTGGGACTCCATAAAGCAGACCAACATATGGATCATAAGAAGGAAAGGCAGAAGGAGAAGGGCAGAAAGAATATTTGAAAACATAATGGGCAAAACTTCCCAAATGTGATGAAAAAATTCATCCCAACATCCAAAAACTTCAATTAAGTCTAATAAGGACATATTCCAAGAGAACCACCCTCAGATACATCACAGTAAAACTGCTGAGAGCCAAGACAGGCACAAAGAGAAAGTTTTGAGCTGGTGAGAGAAGCAACTGACCATGTACTCAACAAAATTAGCAATCACACAGTCCTAAGGCTGGAAGGCACTGGGATCACATAGTCAAAGTGCTGAAGAAGAAGACTCAACCAAGAATTCCATACACAACCAAACTATCATTCAAAATGAAAGACAATATGGAATTCCTATATAAACAAAAACTAGGAAAACTCATAGATACCATTATTCTAAGAAATACTAAAAGAAGTCCTTGAGTCTTCAATGAAAAACATTTGGGAAAGTTACTCCAACCATATGAATAAATAGGCTTATGGGAGCATTTATGTAAATAAACAAAAACAATATAGGCATAATCTTTGTACCTTTCAAATTATTTAAAACATGACATCATAAAGCAATAATTACAAAACAGTGAACATAAAATATTTAAAGATTAAATTTTTCTAACCATAATAGCACAAAAGACAAAGAGAGGAGAGATNTATAAAGAGGAAAATTTTTTATACAATCAAAATTAAATTGGTGTTGATCTCAACTAGACTGTTGTAAGTTAACNTGTAATAACCATGACAGTTATTAAGAAAATAACTCATACAAGAGAATAANATGGAACTAAAACTGCTTTGGAAGCATCTTACACAAAATTAAGAAATGGAAGAAAAAGACAAAACAATGTAAGATACACACACAATTTGTAGGAGACACGGGGCTCTTGTGCTCATGGGAAAGCATCAGGGAAACCAGGAATGCTAGGCATCAAAGAAGAGATGTGGAACTAGACAGAATCATGCTGAATGAGGTAACCCAGACCCAGAAGGACAAACATGGTATGTATTCATTCATAAGCGGATATTAGCTGTAAAGTAAANGATAAGCATGCTACAATCCACAGACTAGAGAGGCTTGGTAATAAGGAGGGCCCAAGTGGGGGATACAAGCATCTCCCTGGGAAAGGGAAATAGAAGAGATCTTCTGGTTGGACTAGGGTTAGGTGGGCATGGGAACTTGAGGGATCAGGTTGGGGATGTGTGTGGAGGGGGAGAGACCTTGAATCAGAAAAGGAGAAAACTAGACCTAATGGGTGTTGGTACACTTCTCCACACAAGTCAAATATGAAATCTGTCATGTCCATATGGAAAATTCTCTAAAACATGTTACTCCATAAACAGATACCAATAAACTTAGGAGTATTGAAATCACAACAAATTAGATATCTACACTGGAGTGAAATTCAGAAGTCAATGATGAAAGAAAATTTGGGAAATACAAAAATGTGTGCAAATGAAGCACCATGCTCCATAAATTCTTTAGTAAGATTTTTTGAAAGACTCAAAAGTAAAATTTAAAATTCCTTGAAATAATAGAAATGGAAACACAGTAGAGCAGCATTGTTGAGAACACNTAAGGCAATAATCACGTAAGACAGCCTGCTCCAAAAGACCTCAGTGCAATCACTTAAATTTTGGTGTTAAGAAACTAATAACAGAGCACTGTAAACCCAAAATAAGCATAAGAAAGAAAATAGTAAAGGTTATATTGGAAATGAAACAGAAAATACACAAAACAATGGAGACAATCAATGAAACCAAGATTGGTTCTTTGAAAAGATCAATAAAACTAACAAACATTTAGCTAAATTCTTACGGTTTGAATGCAAAACTATCCCCCACAGGCTCACATGTTGAACAACTGGTTCCCAGTTGGTGGTGCTGTTTGGGGAGGTTGTAGAGCCATTTGAGTATGGAGTCTACCTAGCATGGACCTTTTAGGTTGTGGGGAGACTCTACTTCTAGGCCAAGCTGTCTCTTTCCCTGTCTGCTGAGATATGAACAAGCCATGCTACAAAGTTCCCCACCATCATGGACAATGCCAACATGTACTATGCCTCCTCCCAAACATGGGGACTGTAACCTTCTAGTGTGACTCAGAATAAATTATTCATCCATTAAATTGCTTCTGTCAGAAATTCTGTCTCAGTGATGAGAAAAGTCACTAATGCATCAACTGGCCATGAGATGCAGATTAACCTACTCAGACAACTGTGAATTTCATGTTAACCCACATGGAATGCAGATTAACCTACTCTGATAATAACTAAATCTCCAGTTCTGTTAACCCACATGAAATGCAGATTAACCTACTCAGACAACTGTGAATTTCATGATAACCCACATGAAATGCAGATTAACCTACTCCGATGATAACTAAATGAAAGTGTGGGTAAAGTTCTATCCCATGTTCAAAGAGACCATGTTCATAGTTACAGTGCTTCTTATGAAGAAAACAGTTCTCTTCTTGCAATAAACAAAGACAATCTGTTGACAAACAAAACTGAANAGCTAATAGTTTAAAACTAAAAGAGACAGGCAGACATCTTCATGACCTGTGAGTAAGCAATAATCAGATAGAANTAACGCCAAAAATCACAATATCAAAGAGGTAAAGTGGGCCTCCTCAAAATCAAAAACTTTTGTACTTCAAGAGGAACACTATCAGCAAAGCCTGGTGGTAGAACTGTGAACTACCAGATACTTGGGAGGCTGAGCCAGGAGAAGGAAACCTTCAAAGCTAGTGTGGACTACAGAGAATTTAAGGCCAACTCAAGTAACTTGGTGAGGACCTGTCTCAAAATAATAATTTCAAACNGAGTGGCTGGGGATGTAGTAGAAAACTTGCCTACCATCTGTGAAGTNCTAAGGTCAATCCCAAATATTATAGTAGCAGAATGAGGACAAGGAAGAGGAGGAGTAGCAGGAGAAGGAACAGAAGTCATCTAGAGGTGAATTAAATCCCAGAAGAGGAGGTACTTAGGCTATGTGCAAACATATGCCATTTTAATTAAGGGACTTGAGCATCCAAAGGTTTTTGGATCNCTGGGGAGTGTTGGAATCATCTCTCAAAGATACCCAGAGATGATTATACCAAGCAGACACTAGAGGGACTAACAAATATATNAGGAAGTTTGCAGAACGTTTGTCAAGCTAGAATGGTCCCCTTCCTCTAAAAACTATGCCCTTGGACATTACAGCCATGTGTTATTGTGTGGCCCTGTCCTCCTGGCTGGCATTTCTAGTGTTAGGGAAGTAACACTGCCTGTACCAACCAGACTCTTCACCTGGGAATCTGAAGCTCCAAACAGCTTTTTTNCTGTGTATGGCTGAAGCAGATTCTATAAGCTGATTGAAAATTTGCCAGGAAAAGAGAAAATGCATGGTGACTGAGGGACAAACAGGTTTGCCCTGTGGAGTAGCTTCTATCAGGTGCACCCCTCAAAGCCTGTCCTCATATGACCTCTGCTGGCAGCCCATAATCATCCCCACATTCCTCTATGATGCTTAAGACAAATCAAATAGATTGATTGTCACTAAAAATACTCCCTCAAAGCCAACAGATAAACTGCTCAGAGACAGAAAGACACTAAGAGACACCTCATGTGCATCAGACAAACCCTAAGGGAGGGAGTCCATCCTGCCTGGTGCTAGTGAGGCTGTGTTCATGCTGTAAGAATGCAAAAATAACAACCTTTCTGGAAAACTCCAGCATTTTCTTTTACAGTCAAACGTATATACACACATATGACTAATGGTGTCTCATCCTCTAAATAAATAGTCAAGAATGAAAATTTAGATTCACACAAATCCATAAGTTTGTTGCCATTTTGGCCAACTCTTATTCACAGTTGCTAAAAGTGGAGTGACCCTCAGTGAACTGTAACATGAATCTTAAAAGGTCTTATAATAAAAAAAACTCAGAGCCAGATATTGGGGTGAAAGCTGAAAGATCAGAGAAGCAGAACAGCCAGCCNCTAGCTTACCTCTATAAAATCCTCAGCCTCAAGAGAGTGAGTTCCTGTTTCCTCATGCCTTATGTACCTTTCTGTGTCCTGCCATATTACTTCCTGGGATTAAAGGCATGTGTCACCACTGCCTGGTTCTGTTTCTCTCATGTAGCCCAGTATGGCCTTGAACTCAGAGATCCAGATGGATCTCTGCCTCCAGAGTGATAGGATTAAAGGTGTGTGCCACCACTGCCTGACCTCCGTGTCTAATTTAGTGGCTGGCTCTATCCTCTGATCCCCAGGTAAGCTTTATTGGGGTACACAATATATCACCACAGTGAATGAATGAACACACAAACCTGGTGCCTCCACACCACGGAGCCAACTTTTGACACAATCTGCAGCATGGAAGGCTGTGCCAGCCATGGTCAGTACACGAGAAGCTCATCTCAGAAGGTTANATACAACCTCATTCCACATATATGACATTCTTAAAAAAGATGGCAAGATTATGGTGGAAACTGACTAGTTGTTGATGGGAGGGCAAACAGCCACAGAGGAGAGCCCAGGGGCTTGTGGGATTGTACTCTGATATGTTGGTAGTTACATAAACCTCCACAGGCATTAAAAAAATAGAAATTCATAAGAAAAAGTCTGTTTTGTTCTGTGATAATTTTAAAATTTTAAAAAATTTTAAAAATGAGAATACTGAGTCAATGCTGTGCTTAGGTNCTGGTTCTTCAAAGACAGAATGTGTAGAGCGAATCTTAAACAGTCTTATTAATTGAAAACACAAGGCTAGGTATTGAGGTAAATTCTGAATGATCAGAGAGACAGAACAAGCCACAGCCAACCTCACCTTGCCAACTCCTCAGCTGATCTTGTTTCCTCAGACTGCAGGCTTCTGAGTCTTCACCCAAATGAATCTCAGCTGAACTCTGCTCAAAGCCTGAAAGCTTAAGAGGCCCNCTAGCTTCTGGTTTCCACACCTTATATACCTTTCTGCTTCCTGTCACTACTTTCTGGGATTAAAGGCATGTGTCTTTCTCAAGCAAAGACATGAGATCTCAGGTGCTGGAATTAAAGGTGTGTGCCACTGGAATTAAAGGTGTGTGCCACCATGCCTGGCTGTTTCCAGTGTGGCCTTGAACTCACAGAGATCTGGATGGATCTCTGCCTCGGGAATGCTAGGATTAAAGGCATGTGCTACCACTGCCTAACCTCTATGTTTAATCTAGTGGCTGTTCTGTTCTCTGACCCCAAATAAGTTTTATTAGGGTACACAATATTTTTGGGGGACATAATATAATCACCACAAGAATGTGTCAGATGACGTCACATTTTGTCACATGATACACATTTCAAAACATCATTTTGCAATGTATGAGACCATGTGCTTTATATCACATTACAGTGCATTACATCATGTTACATAATGGATGCTCTATAATTGATGTTTTCATGTTTTGTTACATGATATATGTCATGTGCTATGATATTACTTTGTATTACATGACATCACACTACATGATACCATGATGTTATACAGTGCTATTTTATGTTATTTGACTTTTGGTTTGCACAATACATAGTGTGCTGACTAGTTTTTATGTCAACTTGACACAAGCTAGAGTCATTTTGGAAGAGGGAACCTCAGGTGAGAAAAGACTTGTGGTGCATTTTCTTGATTGATGATTGATGTGGGCCGGCCCATCCCACAGAGGATGGCACACTAGCTTTTGTAGAGGACCTGAGTTTGATTCCTGGCACCCACATCAGAATGCTTACGACCCCTGTAATTCCAGTTTCAATACCTCTTGTCTCTGTGGGCACCTGCACTCACATGAAAATACCCACACATATACATAATAAAAATAACAAAAATAATTCCTTAAAAAGTAAAGGTGCTAATCCTTACATGTTTTCCCTTTTTTCCCCTCTAACAGTTTCAGAGTTTCTGGTCCTACATTGCAGAATAGGATAACATCTTTTCTCCCTGTATACCTGACAGACAGTTAACATGTAGACTATACAAAGCTCCAAAAATTANATAGGAATAAATTAATAAGTAGACTAATATAGTGAATNGACAAAATATGAAACACAAATAGCCATGAACACATGAAAAATGTTTAACACAATTCGACATCAGAAAAATTCATATTAAAACTACAATGTGACTCCATATCACCCTATCAGAAAGACAGTCATTAAGATTGCCGATAAGCCAGGTNGGTGGTGACCCAAGCCTTTAAACCCAGCATTTGGGAAGTAGAGGCAGGTCTTTGAGTTTGAGGCCAGCCTGGTCTACAAAGCAGTTCCAGGACAACCAGAGCTACACAGAAAAACTCTGCCTCAAAAAAAGAAAGAAAGAGAGTACATGATGACAAATACTGATGAGGATTTAAACAAAACCCTGAAATACTGTCAGTACAGCCATTATGGAAATCAGTATGGCAGTTTCTCTAAAAAAAAAAAACAACTAAAAATAGATCAAGCATACAGGCCGGCTATTCCACTTAGGGTATTTGTTCCAGGGAGTCAAAGTCCACCAACCACAGAGACACTTGTGTATCAATGTCTGTTACAGCTCACAACAGCTAAGTTCACCACAGCTAAGTCATAGGGCCATCTAGGTATCCAAGAGTAGGGATATGGGAAGAGAAGATGTGGTGATATATTGTATACCCTAATAAAATTTGCCTGAAGATCAGAGAACGGAACAAGCCACTAGATTAAACATAGATGCTTTAATCCTAGCACCGGGGAGGCAGAGATCTGCCTGGATCTCTGTGAGTTCAAAGCCACCCTGGATTACATAAGATTGTTTCAGTCTAGGAAAGAAACAGAGCCAGACAGTGGTGGTGCACACCTTTAATCCCAGTACTTGGGAGCCACACCTTTAATCCCAACACTTGAAGTCTCATGCCTCTGCTACCAATATTTGGAAAGCACACACACCTTTNATCCCAGCACTAAGAATGAAGTGATATGGCTGGGCAGAGAAAGGTATATAAGGCAGAGAAGACAGGAACTAAAGCCTTTTTTGGCTGGACCCCTTTTGGTTGAGGACTCAGAGACATTCAGTCAGAGGATTCATGGAGTTGGCGAGGTGAGAAGTAGCTGTGGCTTGTTCCTTTTTCTCTCTGACCTTTCAGCATTTACCCCAATATCTGGCTCNGGGTTTTTTGTTATAAGACCTATTTAAGATTCATGCAACAAGAAAATGTGGAACACACACACAAAATAATGAAAGTGTGCCATTTTCAGGAAAATGGACGCAACTGGATATCACTACATTAAGAAAGCTAAGCCAGTCTCAGAGAGACAAATATGTGTTTCTGTAATCCGTGATTCTTGGATTCCATATCTAATCATTAATGTGACATGAAAGTGAAAAGGACACTTCAGAGGGCTAATAGGAGGGGAGGGGAAAAGGAGATGGTGGAATGGAGAGATGTGCTCCAAGTATATTATACATTTTCGAGAAAATGTCCTTCTGAACCTAGTACTACATAAATGAAGATATTCCCATCTAAATATTGTCTTCAAATGCTAATCAGATATTTTTCCTATTCAACCTGATCTTTCAGGATAAAGAGGCAAATAAAGGCAATATGTATCCTAGGATCCCTGATAAGATATCTGTTCACAACCAAAGGGGAAAAAAAACAACACTAGCATTAAAAGTAGAACAGAAATAATCCTCCCAGTCACAGGTGCAACAGCAGCACACAAAGAGACCAGGCATCTTCGTACAAAGGCTGNGCTTAGGAAGCCTCAACCCTATGCGAACCATAGACAACTGAGTAAAGCTGAGATCCGGCAATGTGGTTGTCCAGTGCCAAACATTCAGCCCTGAAAACCTACATATGAACAACATTATATGGACTCAACAAGTTATATTTGGGAATATATATATATATATATATATATAAACACACACATACATCATCAATCATTTATATATACAGATAGATAGATAGATAGATAGATAGATAGATAGATAGATAGATAGATGGTAGATGAAAAAGAGCTGTCATGAATTTGATGAAACATATGGAGGTGTATATGGAAGGGTTTGAGTGAAGAAAAGGGAAGAGGAAAATATTGTAATAATTAAAATTCGAGAAGATACAGAGACCTCACAGCCAGACATTATGCAGAAAGAGTCTTAGTTGGAGATCTCCATCAAATCTCTTCCCTTTGGAGCTCAGGGAATCCGGCAGAAGAGAGGGAGGAAGAATTCTAGGAGCCAGAAGAGTCAAGGATACCAGGAGAGCATGGCCCACAGGATCAACTAAGCAGAGCTCATAGGGCCTCATAGAGACTAAAGTCACAATCATGGAGACTGCACGGGTCTGGGCTACATCCTCTTCATATATGTTACTGTTGTTAGCTTGATGTTTTTTGTGGAATTCCTAACAGTGAGAGCAAGGACTGTCTCTGATTCTTTTGCTCTTGGCTTCCTTTTCCTCCTACTGGGTTGCTTCATCCAGCCTTGAGGTGAGGGTTGAACCTAGTCTTATTGTAACTTGTTATGCCCTGTTCTGTTGATATCCCTGGCAAGCCTACTCTTTTCTGAAGTGGAGACTGGGAGGAGTGGAGGAATACTGTGGTCTGGATGTATGGAAAACAAAACAAAAAAAGGTAAGAAAAGAAAACAACTTCCATCTTTAAACAAAAAGTTTTGCTCAGTCATCTCATATAAATAGAAATACACATATTCTAGTTCATAGACTCACATTATTTTTCAATCAATTGATATATTGTATGTTTTCACAAATAAAAATTATTTATTCTGTAAAATAAAATACAATCTCAAAAAAAGGAGGGGGGCTGGTCTTCCTCAATGGTAACCAAAACTTTTTAAAAGTTTGTATAAAGATGTGTCTTTAAGTGCCATGGTGGCACAAACCTTTAACTCAGCATTCAGGGGACAGAGGCAGNCAGATCTCTGAGTTCAAGGCCCAACTGGTTTCTAGAGAAAGTTCCAGGATGGCCAAGACTACACAGAAAAACCTTGTCTAGAAATGCCAAAAAAAAAGATGTGGCAAGTGTTAGCAAAAATTGTGTGTATAAGCTCCTATGTGTTGTTAGTTTTCCAAATGCTTATATACTCTTTTCAAGGGCAAATAAAACTAACTTATCTGTGAGCACCCAAAAGAATTCTCTAATGGAAGGCTTCTGTTCATGTACACCAGTTTCACTGTATTTGTCTAATTACCCATGGTGACTTAATCTTTTTAGTGATTAAAAGTTTGTAACATTAAAATTATGGCCTGCCTGGGTATAATTAAAATAATCACACTTTAACAATTTCTAGGTGTACCCCCACCAAAAGCAGTTGAGATCCATGTCATTGTTAAGGCTGCCTTTTGCTTTCCTCGGGACTTCAGGAGATTCCAGGAAGATCAGTTCTGATGTAGATAAAGAACATCTGTTGGCTCAGAGCCATGCCCAGGTTACCGGCCAAACTAGACACCACATCAAACATCTATTTCTCGTTGATCTAGGCTTTCATATGAGGCAGGTTTTACAGGTAGATTTTTTTTTGTTATATTTCAAGTACTGACACTTACAAAGATCATTGTGAAGTAACATGCAGTCTATGGCAAGAGTGGGATGTTTGTGGAGAGGATGGGCACTGGGAGTTTCAACCTGAAAGAGCCATTTCTCCCCTGGGCACANGTGAGACCTTGACACAGAACTGGAGAAGGGCAGTGGCTAACCACTAGAGNGAATGTGNTGATGATGAGGGAGAACCAACGGAACACAGTGAGAGAAGAAGCTTACTGCATGGAGAAACGATTTGTAGCCAGACAGGACACTGAGCTCAGTAGAGCTCTCCTAATTTCCCAGTCCCTTCACAGCCATCCATCTGTACACTGTGAATATAATTACTTTGATTGGTTTAATAAAGAAGCTGACTGGCCAACAGCTGAACAGGATAGAGTTAGGAGTGCTGCCAGCCGCAGGAATATGACGTAGAGATTCAGCTGATATTGACAAAGCTATTACCTGGATAAGTTAAGGACTTTTCCAGAGGAAAACCAAGACTTAAGGAGTCTTGGCGATACTAGCTTCTGAATGTATTAGCTGTATCCTGCAATGAAATTCTTGTGTGCTATTGGAGTTCCCCCCAATTGACTTTTCCTTCAAGAATTTACAACAGTGTGATTGATCAATTTTGGGCACAACTCTCCTTATACTATTGGAGCATTTGGATGACTGTCCCCAGTCATGTTTACCTTTTCTACAACATAAATCTGACCAGAGCCAGTCTCTGGACAAAAGCATTCNTGCTAAGATACCCTTTTCCCATAGATAAATGCAGATAAACATTAGCTCATCTCACTTACAAATAAGAAAAGATAGCCACTAGCAATTAAATCCTCAACCCCTTACCTTCACCCCGGGTTATTTACACAAGACCCTNACTTAAGAGATTTACTGCTCTCATTTTAGCCATTTGCTAGTGACTGAGTTAAAGCAGTCACTCCCACTGGCGCAAGGAGGTCGCCTACAAGGCCAGGCAGACGATAAGAACTGGGCTTCTTTCTTGTGCAAATTAAGCTTTGGTTCCTCCTCAGCCANGTGCTATTCCTAGATTTCCTCCTCAACAATTACCAGAAAGCAGCTGCAGCCAGGACTAGCAGAATAAGCGGTGCCAAGGACAGTTTACCCCCTTCGTGACTGATTGACACCTAACATCCCACCTAGTCTTATGGTCTGAGCACACATGATTCCCTATTTGATCTTAGTCTTTAGTTGACACTAACAAAGAACTCTTCTTTAATCATTCCCCCCTCTTAGGTTTTTGATCTAGCCGACAATTACTAAGTTATGCTTGGATCCCTATCACTTCTTCCTGTGACCCTGAAATCTTCTACTCTCACAATGCATTGTTAATGTATGACTGTCCTGTATATATACTGGCTTCCCCACAGTATGAGCGGACTTAGATTGATAATAAAGTAATGGAAAGAAGAACTCAGTGTGCTTAGATTTATTGAATATCCCTCAGATTAGAATCCTCAGCTGGTTGTAGACTCTTCCGCAGACCCTGGGAGCAAGCAATATAGGCTAGACCTTTTTTGTTTGCGTTATAGGAGGGAGAGCCAAATTGAGAATGATAGAAGGAAGAAGGGTAGAGTCAGGAGTTGCCAGCAGATCCTGAGAGAGCAGGAGATGCTAATAAAGGTACTGCCATATGGCAGAGTGTAAATAAGGAATATGGGTTAATATAAATGTAGGAGCTAGTTAGTAATAAGCCTGAGCTATTGGCCAATCATTTACAACTAATATTAAGCCTCTGGATGGTTATTTGGGAAGTGGCTGCCAAGATACAGAAAANCTCCACCTACAAGTTTGCTTGTGATGTCATGCTGTGTCGAAGGCAACACTACTTTTGCTGATATGATTTTCAGGCTCTTCTAGGAACCATTTCAAAATACAGTTGTCAGGCATGATAGACATGGCAGTACCAATTCTACATCCCTTCAACATTGGACCCTGAAGGGGCTGCAGATGGACTATTGCCCAGTTATACTTTCTCTTCTTCCCAACAAAGAGAAAAGTCACACAGAAACCCTTCCTTCCCCTGAGGGCTGCCTACATCCATCTCAGCACAGCAGCCTGAGGTACAGTCATCATCTGGGAACAGGCCTGGAAGCCTTCCCATCCACACTGCAGCATGAGCCACAAAAGCTAGTAACAAAAGTTAACAGAATATTCAACTCACCAAGATCAAGATGAATGCCAGGGACAAAGGAATTGAGAAAGAACATGGAGATAACAAATCCCAGCACTGTCAGGCACTTGACAAGCAGACTCTTGTCTGATATCCTGTGCTATGAGAGAGAGAAACGCAACTCATTTTCTCAGTACAGTCTTTGGATTCTTGAAGTGCTGCCCACAGTCCTACATCATTTGAATCACAATANGTATTTCCTTAAAAAATAGGACATCAAAATCTTTGTGAAAACTAAATAAATTTTCACTATTCTGGGAGAATATACACTGTAACATAGTAAGATATTAGCAAAAACTTAGTGGAAACAGCAAATAAGATTCAAGGTACATGCATTTCCCAAGGTGCCGTGTGTCCTGTCTTTCCCAGAGTTCCATGGTCCTTCCTGTAAGCAGTGCCCATGTGATGCTACATCTAAGAGTCATTACAAGACGTGGTTATCAAGCATGACACACATGACAGCACCAGCTCTACAAGCTTTACCATGCTTAAGGCATTCTTTAAATACCATTATTCCAGCAAAAGGAATCCAGAGACCTTGAAATGCAGTTCTTGCCTCTTATTGTGGGGCCACCTACAAGTATATCTGCCTAGTCACTCGAGAGCACAGAGAGTGCTCTGTCCCTGCAGAATGTTCATGACTTTAAGAGTCACAGGCAATGANGACACTGTTTCCTGTGAGTCCCTTGGAAGTACTGTGCTCCATGGACAGTTCATCACAGCAGGAAAATGAGGGGATAGTAAAGCAAAGCTCTGCCCAGAAGTCAAACCCATGGCAGGATACATACAGCTCACATCTGTCCCTGAGACTCCATCTCCTACATTACACCACAAAAACACATGTCCTGTAAACTCTCTGAGTCAGAGGAGCTGATGAACAGAGCCTGGCTCAAAGGGTGGCCACCATGTCTTTCAGGGCACACTTGGAATGAACCTTCAGGGCATATAAAAATGATAAGGCTTCNATTTCCTGACAAAATAACTCTGCCATTTTAGAGAATGGTTTTTCTCATTAACGTAGAAATAAATTATATCTCATGTAAAGCTATAGGAATGAAAAGAACAATGTTTTTCAATCACTAACTGAATCTGAGGTAATAGAAAGAAAAGGGAATTTTGAAGGGACCAACACACAAAAATGACAAAGGATGCAGGTGGACTGGTGTGAGCAGAGCCCAGTGTGCACCTGCATCTGGATACAGCACCATGCCACACAGTGTTCTATAATTAGCTGTGTCAACCTAAAATGATAATAAAATCTAAAAGGGAAAAAAATCACCTTTTCTACAAGCCATGATTCAGAAGCCCTTGAGGAAAAAAGACAAAATACCTTTCTCTGTAGCTCTTGGATATTGGTCTCCCAATTTTTATCTTCCTGTGAAATTTGTCTGTAAGAGAAAAAGGACTCTCATTATTTATGTGTTGCAGAAAGCTCACTGCTGCTTCATGAGATTAGCAAGGTGGCATTGACAGCTGTGGAAGTCTAGATGTATTTGTGGATTCTGGCACAGTCGTGTGAGGGCTGGGATACCCATGACGATGACCAGGGAAATTAGGAAAGTTATCCACTCTATATTCCCAAAGAAAAAGAAGAAAAATTATGATCTGAAAGTTGGGAGAAGTCGTAAGAACAATTGTAAAAAAAAGTCATAAAGAATACATGCCAGTGTGTGAGGATGATGGGGGCAATGGTGTGGGGTCTGCAGTGCTGCTCTGATATCCTCCCACACTGTTTTGGTAATCTCTGTATTAGTTATAGCACCTATTTCAACAAAATGCTAGGTAAATAGCTGTAGACCTGCTTACTTTTGGATAATAACAAGAAAAATAGCTGTCTATATTCAGTATATTCATATATTTTTCAGTTTTTAAAAATATTTAAATGTATTTGGAAGTACACTCCATGCACCACAACATGTGTGTGAGGTCAGCCCTCTCCATGTCTGCCTGCATGCCACCATGTCCTGCTATGAGGATAATGAACTAAACCTCTGAAACTGTGAGCCAGCCCCAAATAAATGTTTTCCTTTATAAGAGTTGCCGTGGTCATGATGTCTATTCACAGCAGTAGAAACCCTAACTAAGAAATAAGTTGANACCAGGGACTAGGGTATTGCTTAACCACGCTTTTGTTTGGAGGAATATGGACTTTGGGAGGAAAGCAGTGGAATTCGTTAAGCATTGCTTAATGGACCACACTAGTAGGAGCATGGAAGACAGTGGCACTAAGGGTTATTAGAACTGTGGGGGCCTGGCTCAAGAGGTTCCAGAGGAGAATTTTAGTATATTGCCTAGAGATCGCTCTTGTGATATTTTGGTGAAGACTGTGGCTGGTTTTTGCCATTTTCCAAAGAGTCTGCCTGAGGCTGAAGGGATTTGTATTAATTCCTTTGGCAGACAAAATCTCAAAACAGCCTAGTACTGATTCTGTAACTACAGAATGGGGTTATGAAGATTTATAATGAAATGGAGCAAGCAAAATAAGTAAAAACACAAAATATACAGATTGAAAAAAATAAGGGCACCAGGAAGTGGAATGGGGCTAAATTCTGTGTTCAAGGAGATAAACAGATTAAGAAATGAAATAAAGGGGGTGGAGACTCTAGGCAAAGGCCCCACCTAGCTTAGCTTCCAACTTGTGAAAATGAATTGAAGAAAAGCTTAGGGCTAGGTGGTGGGGCACATCTTTAATCCCAGCACTCAGAAGGTGGAGGCTGGCAGATCTCTGAGTTTGAGGCCAGCTTGCTCTACAACTATAGTTTCAGAACAGCAAAGCTTAGGCAGTTAAAGAAACCATTTAAAACAGAAAGTTGGTGAAGATANAGTTGAACGAGGGGGGCCATGTTCCAGTCCCAGTAAGCAGCAGAACTTCGCAGCTTTGGCCATATGGNTCTGGCTTTAGAGTTAAGGATAAAAGAAAGGGGCTATAGAATTTGCCTTTGTGCCTAAGGAAAGCCACTGAGGCCAGACACGTGTCAGGGGTAGCCCAGAATGGAGGCCTAGAGAGGCCAATGTGTAAAGCTGTGAAGTTGAAAGTTGGATTGCCTTGGAGAACCCAAGATGTTAGAGATGCCAGAGTCTTGGAATACCTGTTGAGGATAGCTGCTAACAGGGAGTAGAACCAGCCCAAGAGAAAGAAGTGTGTTGTAGTCAACAAAGCTAGAAGGAGTTGGAGATCTGAAGAATGCTTTGACATCCAAAGAGTTTGGAGTTTGCTCAACTGGTTTTTGTTATTGCTTTGGTCCAATATTTCCTCACTATGCTCCCTTCCCTGAGTTTTGGAATGGTAATGTATATCGTGTGCCATTATATGTTGGAAGTATGCAATCTGCTTTTTTATTTTGATTTTACAGGGGATTACAGTTAAGAGATTGCATGAATCTCAGAAGAGACTTTGAACTTTGTACTTTTAAACAAGTTTGAGACTGTTATAAACTATGGGGACTTTTTAAATTGGACTGAATGCATTTTTGCATTAAGTTATGACTACCAGCCTATAGGGCCAGGGAGTGGAATGTGGTGGTTTGAATAGGAATGGCCCCCATAAACTCATATGTTTGAATGTTTGGCCATAGGGAGTGGCACTATTAAGAGGTGTGGCCTTGTTGGAATAGATATGGCTTTGTTAGAGGAAGTTTGTCACTATGGAGGTGGGCTTTGAGGTCTTATATGCTCAAGCTATGCCCAGTGTAGCACATAGTCTCCTTTTGCTGCCTGCAGATAGAGATGTAGAACTCCAGCTCCTTCTCCAGCACCATGTCTGCCTGCATGCTGCCATGCCTCTCACCATGACAATAATGAACTAAACTTCTGAAACTGTGAGCCAGTAAATGTTTTCCTTTATAAGAGTTGGTGTTGTCATGGTGTCTCTTCACAGCAACAGAAACCCTAACTAAGCAGATCTAAACAGAGAATTCTCAAAAGAGGAATCTAAAATGGCTGATAAACACNTAAGGAAATATTCAACACCCTTAGCCATTAGGGAACTGCAAATCAAAACTACTTTGAGATCCATCTTATACCTATCAGAATGGCTAAGATCAATAACACAAGTGACAGCTCATGCTGGCAAAGATATGGAATAAGGGGAACACTCCTCCATTGCTGGTGGGAGTCCAAATTTGTATAGCCACCATGGAAATCAATATGGTGGTCCCTCAGAAAGTTGAGAATCAATCTATCTCAAGATACAGCTATACCATTCTTGGGCATATACTCAAAAGATGCTTCATCCTACTACAAAGACACTTGCTCAACCATGTTCATTGTTGCTCTATTTAAAATAGCCAGAAATTGAAAACAACCTAGATGTCCCTCAACAGAATAGATAAAGAAAATGTGCTATGCTTACACAATGGAGTATTACTCAGCTATTAAAAAATTGCATCATGAAATTTGCAGGCAAATGGATGGCATTAGAAAAAAATCTCCTGAGTGAGATAACCCAGAACCAGAAAGATAAATCTGGTATGTATTCACTTATATGCAGACATTAGCCATTAAATAAATGACAAGCAACCTACAATCCATGACCCAGAGAGGTTAGGTATATAAGAAGGGACTAGGACACCTGGAATCCCTGAAAGTGGGAGATAGAATAGATTCTATGGATGGACTGGATACAGGTCAGGGGGAACAGGAATGAGAGGATAAGGTAGGTAAGGGAAGGAGAGATAGAGCTGAGAAAGAGAATTCAGGGAGAAACAGCTGGAATTGAGGGGCATTTAAGGGATGGTATGGAAACCTAGTGCATTGGAAGCTTTTTAAAACATATGAAGGTGATCCTAATGAGATCTCCAAATAATGGGGGAGATGGAGTCCTAACTGGCCATCTCTTGTCACTAAACAAGGATTCCAATACCAGGACTGGGTTATATTCAATTGAGTTGTTAGCCAAGGGGGTCCCATGAAAATCCCCAAACAACCAAGGCTGTTGCTGAGACAATGAGTTGCTTCCCAAAGATTTACAGTGGGGTCCCATTGCTCAGGACAATATCCACACAACTCATTGAATATGGAGAAGTTGAGCTGGTGCCTACATGGAACCTTCACCCCTACATTGTATTTCCTTGGTTTAGAAAGGTATTCTGCAGTCTACCAAAAGAGAAACACAAACATCAACCAGTTACAACCTTTGAACTACAATCTGTCTTGTATGCAAGATATACTAAGGCAATGGTGGNCCAGAACTTTTGGGAATAGCCAACCAACATCTGACTTGACTTAAGGCCCTCTCCACAAGTCAAAACCCATGCCTGACACTGCTAGAGTGATCAAGAACCAGAGGCTAGGACAGCCCAGAGACCCAAGATTAGTGCCTTATTCAGTCATCATCAGAGAAGCTTCCTCCTACAGCACACAGGAACAGAGGCAGAGACCCATAACAAGATACTACATAGAAAGAGAAAGTTCTTGGAACACACAGGTCTAAATGGGATGTCTCTATCAAATCCCTCCCCTCAAAGGAGGTGGAAAGAGTGTAAGAGCCCGAGGGGACAAAGGACATCAGGAGAACAGTGCCCTCTGATTCAACTGAGCAAGGCTCGTATGAACTCACAGAGACTGAAGCAGCAACACAGGACTGACACTGCCCCAGATCCTTTGTATGTATATTATAGCTTTCAACTTGGTATTTTTACAGGACTGAGTGTGTAAACAAGTGGGTCTCTGATTCTTGTACCTGCTCTTGGGGTTCTTTTCATCCTGTTGGGTTGCCTGATCCAACCTCAATGTGATGGTTTTTTGTTAGAGTTTACTATATTTTATTTTGTCACATTCAGTTGTTANCTTTTAGAGGCCTTTTTTTTCTAATAAGAGACAGGAAGGAAGTGGATCTGGAGGGGAGGTGGGGAAGAACTTGGATGGGTAAAGGGAAGGAAAACTATAATCAGGATATAATGTATGAGAATAGAATCTATTTTTAACTAAGAAAAATGCTAGATGAAAAAAAAGAAAATATAGAAAGCAATGTTTTGAATTGAAGAGAGAAATGGGCATAGCAGAGAGACTGTAGAAAGAAAGAAATATTTTAGTAAAACATAAAATACCACTGAGAACACAAACACCACCACAAAAAAATTAACAACACAATGGCCAGAATTGACACACCTATTTCAACAATATTTTAAATATCAGTGGTCTCAATTTTCCAATCAAAAGCTATAGGATTACTGAGTGGATCAAGAAACAAAATCTGAGACCTGCTGCCTCACGGTATGTGCAGGTGGAAGACGCCCAGGCCAGGCAGAAGATACCCAGACGCATCCTCCAACTCGCAGAGTGGGCATGAAGGGCAGGCAGGTGGGGNGGGCAGGCTGTTGTCACTATGATGAACAAGTACGTGATGGTGAGAAAGGAGAGATAGAGACACAGAACAGTGTNTGCACTGTGGAGAAAGGAGAAACTGAAGATGCAACAGCAGTGAGGACCAGGCAGATGTGAGTGGCCTACACTGCCATCTCAGCTCATGGTGATATAGAGATCCATGCTCCTGGCAAGGGCCATGTCTGGGGCAGAGGNCCTGCTCCAGCCCGGGTCTGTGCTTATGTCTGTAACCAGTGTTATCACCAAAAGCCATGCAGATGTCCATGGTCTCAGCTGCCGCCTGAAGCCATGGTGGTGTCCATGGGCCACGCTGCCCCTCAGGGGCCATGATGATGTGGGTAGTCTACACTGCCACCTAGGACCAGGTTAGTGTCCATGGTCTGGGCTGTCTCCGAGGACCTTGTCTGGGTCTGTGGTCCTACTGCAGCCAGGGACTGTGTTCATGGTCTGTGCTGTTGCCAGAAAACTTGGAAGCCCATGATTCCATCTCCCGCTGACGGTAAAGAACANGGAAGCTACTTTTGCAGTGATACCGATGATTGCAGACACACAGTTGAGAAAAAGGTACATGGGAGGCTTCTGTGACAATCTCTACACCACTAAGTCTCCCCTAAAGTAATAGCCTAGACAGTAAGCCATTGAAGATAATTCTTTAAAAGTGTGATAANGATGCTGAAGTTGACTCTCCATAATTGATGGCTTCTGGCAGAGGTGCTGGAGGGGAATGACTCAGTTCTATTTATGGGGCTGGCGACTGGGAGTTCGACCATGCTCCAGTGAGTATATAGATAACATAAATTAGACTTTTTTAAAATTTCCATTTTCATTTTGGGGGTTTTCTTTGGGGGGCAGTTATAAGGGTGGGGGCAGACAGAGAAGGACTGTGAGATGAGTGTGATTGGGTGCATGATGTGAAATTCCCAAAGAATCAATAAAAACATTTTTTTATAAAAAGAGAAGAAAAGAAGCAAAATCCATCTATCTGTTCTTTAATAGAAACACATCTGAGTTTATACAGGCACCACCTTAAAGTATAGAAAAATATACCCTAATCTAATGGAACCAGGAAGCAAGCAGGTAGGCTATCCTAATACAAAATAGACTTCAAACTACAGCTAATCAAAAGAGATAATGAGGGACACATCNTTCTAATCAAGGGCACAGTTAGCCAAGAAGACTTGACTATCAAATATATGTACAACAAACCCTGGGACAAGTATATTATTTCAAAAAATTATTAAAATTTCATCTTAAATATTAATAATAATAATAATAAGTCTTACTAGATTTAAAGGCACATATTAAAATCAACTCATTAATAGTAGGTGATTTTAACACCCTGCTTTCCTCAAGAGACAAAAAATAAACAGAAACATCAGAATTAATTAACATCATACATCAAATGGGCTTAACAGATTCCTACAGAATATTTTACCTAACCACCAAAGAATAAACATTCTACTAAACAGGACATGGAACTTTCTATAAAATATACCACATTATGAGACACGAAACAAATTTTTATTAATTCAGAATGATTGAATAGCTACTGCATCCTATCTGACCACAAGGCAATAAAACTGAAAACTGACAACAAACAAATCTCTAGTTAATATACAAACTCATGGAGATTAACTGACTCTTTACTGAATGGGTCAAAGAAAAAATCAAGACAGAAAAATGTCCTAGAAGTAAATGAAAATGAAAACACTACACAATAAACCGATGGGACACATTGAAAGCAGTTCTACAAGAGTAATTAATATCTCAATGTGCCAACAATAAAAAATCAGGATGAGTAAAGATTAGAGATTCAGTGATATAACTCAAAAATTTGGAAAAACAAGAACAAATTGAATCCAAACCCAGTCAACAGCAATAAATAATAAAAAATCAGAGAAGAAATCAATGAATAACAAAGCAAATGATAGACACAATCAATGAATCTAAGAGTTAGTTCTTTGAGAAGATAAACAAGATTGATAAACCCTTGGTCCAACTAGTCAAAAAAGGGATGGAGGAAGAGAGGGCCCAAATTGACAGAATCAGAAATAAGGAAAGAAACATTGCAACAGACACCAAAGAAATTCAGAATATTATAAGGGACTATTTTAAAACCTGTACTTAATTAAGCTGGAAAACATAAAAAAAACAGATGAATTTCTAGATTCACACTAACCATACAAATTAAACCAAGAAGTCAACAACCTAAACAGTTTATAACAAATGAGGAGATTTATGGATTCACCACAGAATTCTACTAGACTTTCAATGATCTACATCCAATCCTTCTTAAAATATTTTTAAAAATATAGACAGTGAGTACAACAAAACCTTTTCTTCTAAGCCAGTATCACTCTAAAACCAAAACCAGATAAAAATACAGCCAAACAAGAAAACTATAGGTGGATATTGCTAATGAATATGCACTTTAAAATGCTCAATAAAGTACTTGAAGATGGACTACAAATATACTTCAAAAAGATTATACAACATGACCAAGTTATCTTTATCCCTGAAATGTAAGGATGGTTCAATACTCACAAGTCTATAAATGTCACAAACCACATAAGTGGACTTAAATAAAAAAAATCACATGATCAACTCAATATATATAGAAAAGGTCTTGGAAAAAAAATAAAATACCTTCATGATAAAAGTCCTAGAGACTGTGGGGTTAGAGAGCACATACTTCAACATAATAGTATCTATATATGAGAAACCCATAGCCAAATTCATCCTAAATGAAGAAAAGCTTGAAGCAACCCCACTAAACTCAGGAATGAGTCAGGGGTGTACACTATGCCCACTCCTTCGCAACATTGTACTTGAAGTACTAACTCAAGCAATAAGACAAGAGAAGGAAATTGAAGGGATA
>LZPO01066411.1:3735-28701 GCA_001675575.1 Neotoma lepida | reverse complement strand
CCATTTGTAGTTTTTCTTCTGAGCCCTTGGGAAGCATAATATTAAGGCTGGTCCTTTAATAATATACAAGATGTTGTGAATTCATTCAATCGTCTTGTACCATCCAGAAGACAATATTTTGAAATAGTTCTCCCCGGCCTCTGATTCCTTCTACCCTCTCTTCTATAATGTTCTCTGAATGTTGGAAGGAGGGAGGCATATAGATATCCCCATTTGTGGCCAAGCATGCCACAGCAACTTATTCTCTGGGCTTCGACTAGCTTTTCTCGCCAGAGCAGTCATGATAGTAGTTCTCGGGATTCACAACTGAGTGAGATTGATGATGTCATTACTCCTCTAGCAGTGTGTATCACACCTTCTAGCACTATGAAAGCTAGCCAGTAGGGACAAAGCTTCCAGTCATTACCAGATTGATTTTTCTGTGTTCTATGGGTGGGCACACAAGAGTATATGGGCAGCACAAATTGGACTCAATGCATTGTTGTTGTTTTTAATAAAGACACAAAAATGAGTAGGTAAGGAAGGGAGTGTGGATGTAGGAAATGTTGGGAGAAGGAAGGTAAATATGAACAAAATATATTGTATGAATCCTCAAAGAATTAATTTTAAAAATAAGCTTTAAAAAGAGGCTTCTGATGTAAGGTGTTAATCTATGGGTCTANGGAAAAGTATTTTGAAGGTAGTTGGATGCTGTGTCTGTTTTTAGCAAAATAACAGGATGAGGGTATGTCTGACCATCCCAGCCACAGAGTCTTGGCCAGGCTTACAGTACCAGATACGATCCTCTCCTGTGGAATAGGCCTTAAATTTAAACAGAAAGCTGCCGGTACCTTGGAAAATTTGTGTCATAATTGCACCAATGGGTATATCTTGCCAGGCTGGTCATTATTGGAGCTCACAGGGTTGACTGTCAGGTAAGCCCACCACCTATATCTTAATTCACCACATGCAGAAGAAAAAAAGGAGAACATCTTGTAAGGAGAGTTGCCTTGAGTTTTGGCTTCCAGCTTGCTTTGGCCTCCGGCATGAGCTCAGCTGACATCCAAGCCATGTCTCTGCGTATCACATGCACAGGACAAATGCTTATACGTTGGTTTTGCAGTGAACTGCACATTTGAAATGTGTCAGCTCTTAATAGTTGAGCAAGTAATTCAAGAGGAATAACTAAAGGAATGTGTGGAATGTTTGCTTTCAGCTATTTCTTAGGGAAGGAGTAAAAGAATGAAGTTCTGTTCCTGTGGAGAAGGGGCAAGCTTACGGGCCAATGAGACAGCCTGTCCGAACTGTGTGCATGTATGGGTGCATGCATGAACGAGGTCATCATTTCAGGGTTATGCCCAAAGCCACTTGAAAATTCACAAACCACAGAATACAATCCCAAATCACAAATATCTGCTCTAATGGACTCTCGAGGATCTAGCAGAGATCAACGTGCCAAGTAAAAGTTCTTATCTCAGGAGAATTCTCCATCATCTCTGGAACAAACCATACTCAGTACCACAGATATTTTCCAGAAAATTATTAATTTAATAAAAAGGTGAGGGGGAAAACTCACCTTTTCTTTTGTGAGGAATTCCAGAGCAGAGGAGTGTCTTCTTTAAAGCAAAAGTCTTTTGAGCTGGAGCTGAACTGAGACAAAGGTGAATGAGTCCTGGGAAAGACAGGGAAGGATCCAGAATCACTGAGGTAGAATGATGCTTGCNGAAATAGAGTGCTCAATTCAGACACAAATGAGATCTGCATGGCCAAAGTTCTCTCTGAGCAGTGAAAGCTGGGACTTACGANGGATGGCTAGAGGACTCTCCTTTCCAGCTTGACAAAGATCAAAAGTACAAAGCAGTTCTCATATGAGAGGCCATCTGCCAGGGGACTGACCCTTTGGGGCTCACTTTAGCAGATGACCCAGCACTTTCCATCAATAAAAACATTAATGTCTGGTGGGTCTCTTTCTTAGGTAGAAAAGTCTGTCCCTGAAATCGGGATATATTCTCTTGGGAGATGTCCTAGTGGCTACCATCAGAAGTCAGGGCAAACAGGTTAGAATGGCTCTCAGAGAACATGGCATATTAGCCACCACTGAAACAAAGCAAAGTTTGCCCTGGCCCATTTGCTATGTTGGCCTATCCAGTGGAGGAAGGGCCACCATAAACCCTGTAAAACCAGACACTACATCATGTGCCAATGGGCACACATGAAGTTAGAGGAGTTTTCATGAGAGATTAAAGAAGCCGTTTTCCTACCTAATTACCTTATACACTGGTGCCTTCCTTCTCTTATGGAGCCCATATCATACACAGGTGCTGTGGCTACCATGAAACATTCACCCCAAGGAATAACAGTAATTCTTTCAGGTTATAAATGAACAAATGACACCAAAGAAGGAATTCAAGAAAAATAATTCCATTTGCCTTATTTCATGTAAGCATTTACCTGAGACACAGACAATAAGACTCTTGTCTTATGGAGAACTGAAAATCATGTTCTTCCCCTATGTCTAACAGCAGTCTGCCTAGAACAAGTGTGTGTCTTCTGAGCTTGTCTTGCACCATTTCCTATAGAGAACAGAGGTGCCCAAGACCCCTGCTCACAGGCTGTTAAAGATAAGAGAATGTCAGGATAGAAATATTAAGTAGGTTTCTTGGCTTAGGTACACTGAAAAAGGAAGGTACGGGGGCTGGAAAGATGGCTCAGTGGTTAAGAACAGTGACTGCTCTTCCAGAAGACCCAGATTCCATTCCCAACACCCACATGGCAGCTCACAACCATCTGTAATTCCTGTCTTAGGAGACCCAATGNCCTCTTTTGGCCTTTGAGGGTACCAGGCACACACGTGGTACACAGACATAATTGGGTAAAACACCTATATTCATTAAAATAAAAAGTTTTCTAAAGGAAGGGAAAGTAGAAGAAGAATTCTGCCTGAGACATTTAATAATGAGCATGCTTTTGCAGATCAAACTGGCTTAAACAGTTTGGTGAGTCGGCTCCCCTGTCTCCCATAACTGATTCAAAGGTCATCTGTTACATTTATAGAAGTGTCCCAGTGTGTCAGTTAGTATCCAGCTGCTCTCTGTTGCTACCTGAGTGTTTACATAGTACTTGTGGGAAAGCCGATTGTTGCAACAACCTTGTTCAAATAATTTAACTACTCTGTGCCTCTAGTTTCTCAATCATGTGAAAAGAAACACACACATGTACACATACATTCACACACATATACACATAGACGTAGACATATACGTATATATATACACACATGCACACATACATGTACACACACGTATGCACAAATGCTTTTGTTTTGTCACAGTAAATAAGGAGATATTATAAGTGAAAAGTTCATGTGCCTATATTTACTTTGAGTAATTTGGAGACTGCAGAAGATGATAACAAATTAAACAATGTANATAATTTTAGGATTCAGAGATCCTTACTGTTAATATTTTAAAAACTTCCTTTTAGTCTTTTTTTAAAAGATAGGGTGGCCTAGAATGTGTAAAGTTGCAATATTATTGCCTTTACCAAGTCTTTCTTTAAATAATATTTTTATTTAATCTTTGAAATTGTATATATTCATGCACTATATCCATCCGCCACTGCCTCCCTCCAGCTTCCTCTAGAGCCTCCCTCTCCTTCCTATCTTCATGACCTCCTCTTGATTTTGTTATTAATAACCTCCTGTATCTAATGACTTCTGCCTCTGTTCAGGCCATCCACTCTCTCAGCAGCCACCAACTGCCAATTAGCTTCTATGCCCAAAGGGGGTCCTCAGNGGTCCCTCCCTCCACTACCCATGCTGGAATTTTGACTGGCTTGATATTNTGCAGGCCTTTTGCAGGTGACCACAGCCACTGAGTTGATTTGTGCAACAGCCACGTCACATCCAGAAGTCAACTCTTCACAGCTTTCCTCCCCATCCATCCAGCTCTTACATTTGTACCATCCAGTGTTCCACAAATGTTTCCCTGAGCCATGGATGGGAGGAGTTAATATGAACAGTTCATCCACAACTAAACACTCACAGTTACTTATACTTGGTACTTCAGCCAATTACAATTCTCTGCATAAACCACTACCCACAGTCAAAAGAAGCTTCTCTGACCAAAATTGAGAGNAACACAGATCTAAAGGTGTGAACATAAATATTTAGAAGGCAGTTTACAACACAACCAGTTAGCATAACAACAATGAGTACTCCCCCCATCCAGGGCCTATGATCTCCCCAGTTACGGACTTTTGAGCAGGTTTGGAGTATAAGGCATGCAATCTCTCCTGTGACTCAAGCCTCAAATCCAATTGGAAAGAAATTGATTGCTCCCATAATAGTCATGCCACTAATGCAACAGTGGGCACAGAAGGTCAATATTATAGCATGCAAGATCTAGTGTCAGTTGAGGCTGTGGATGTCTTTTCTCCCCCCAGCAATTCTGCATAGCACCTTCTGTCACTATGTAAACCAGCAAGCAGGGACGTGTAGTGGGCAGCAGTTCCAGCTTCGACCTGAAAGCACAGCCCCTAGTGAGGCTTCCAGTAACTGCCATGCCTACCTAGGACCTCCTCCTGGGGCAGCAGAGACAGGAGCCTTTAAGACCAGAGATCCATCCAGGCTGGCTCTCTTGGCTCCTGGATCCTGGACACTGGATGGTAGACTAGGCGGAGTTCTCCAGAGAACACCACTGGACTACACCTCACCTCTCCTGGACCCTGTGACCAATCCCTTTACTTGCTATAAGTTGTCCTAAATAAACATCCTTTTAACTACATGGAGTTGCCTTAATAATTTCCCCCTATATCTGGTGCCCAATGTGGGGTGAACTCCAAACGCCCAGGTGGCTTCCGCCCTCAGCCTCCTCTGTGGCTGCTGTGGCACATTTCCACACAACGAGGGTTGGGGTAGGGTTCTGTTTTTGTCTTTACAGGATAATAGAAATACCCATCTTCCAGAAATCATAAGGCCTTGGATATCCAGATATCTACAGCAGAAGAAAAGAATCTATTGGTACCAATCTACACAGGGTAAAATCTCACTGCCTAACATCTATATCTGTTTAACTCCAAAAGAATCATGGTTCCGATTCCATTATATATCAAGCTGGCTTTGGAGTTGGGAGTTGGCTCCTTCCTCCTCTAAACCCAGGCATATTGCTAAAAGAAAAAATTTGAGAGATTCTGTCTCATACCAGAAGAGCCACTTGGTGTGGGACAGAAGAAAACCAATAAAAGGGGACCATTGTCACCAGATTCTATTTCTCTCCATGCTTACTCTTAATCTCTCAGAATTCTTTCTTACATGTCATGTCATCTTTAAATCCATACTTTCCATTTTGATATTAATAATGNTCGTTTTCCACAGTAAAAAATGTCTTCTCCAATAGCAATTTCTGAAGTCTCCAGAAGGAAGATGGGGCCCCACCACCACCACAACAACAACAACTCTACTCACTCCAGAATAATGCCATGGTACCTAAGAACATTAATCATGATCAGCCTCAGACTGAAAACTCTTCAGGACAGTCCTAAGATATGATGGTCCATCACACTACACTTTTAGCCAGAATCTCAGACAATCTTATCCATTTCAGAGACTAGCTGTAGACTCTATGGATAGCTCTATTGAGACCTAATAATCTAAGCTTTCTTACAGCACCCCACAGAGATACCATTGCCCCCTAAACAGTAGGAAATAATTATAAGAAAACAACACCCCTCTCCCAAATATTTCATTTTCTCAGGGTTATGAATGCATGGTTGTAGGGTTGAGGGTGGAACTATAAATATGGACTCAATATTCTTTTTTAGAAAAGAAAAAGGGGAATGGATAGGTATAGGATATTAAGGTAGATTATTGTATTTACTAGTAAACTAATTCAGTAAAATATCAGCCTTAGATAATTTGCACTGATATTGATTCTTATATATAAATACAAATGCAAACTACTTATATATTCCTATTTAAAATAATTTGTATATTGATACAAATGCAGAACTATATTTGTTGTAATGTACATATATTTCTACTTTTGTTTGAAGTATTTTGTATATTGATACAGATGTAAAATTGTATTTGTCATATGTATATATGTTCTACCTCTGCTTAGGATATTTATATATTGATACATATTTAGGATTATTGTTATATTGCATATTGCACTATATATACATTCCTACCTCTGTTTAAGCCATTTTGGGTATTGTCACAATCTTGAGATCATTGTCCTTATGGTACACCTGCTTACAGACTGTTTACCTTGTTATGTGAAGCCTTAGTTCTTAAGTTATTTTAGTAGAGAAGACTTACTGAGTTATAGTCACTCACGCTTGTCATGTCTATAGTTATGTTAGTTAGGTTCTCCAGACTTACAGAAACATATGTCAGATGGATAGGTAATCTTCAAACACTTCATAGACCTAGAGAATATGGCATTTAAATGTTTTGATAACTTAGAATTCTGTTGATGTNAGACACAATTNCTNCTGGCAGCACTGATCTGATCCCGAGAGAATGTTGGGCTTGTGAGACATTTCCATTTGGAAGTTTGTCTACTTCTTGGCACAAAAAACGGCCTATTGGGCAAAGAACTGCCCTTGCCTCAACCACTGACAGTATGAATACTGTCCCTTTGTTACAAGCAGGACACAAGGAAAAGTGACTATTGAACTCTGCCAAGACNGGTAAGATAGTCTTTCAAAAAAACCTGCTTTTGAAAGTAGTCTGATAGATAATCTAGGCCTGTCGCCAATTTGAATGCAACAATGATATTGAGAAATTCTAGGTGACTGTCCAGGCTGCCAGCTCTCTCTGTTGACTCTGGCAAGACTCACAAAAGTTGCTTGCATCCATCTCCCGTTTCTCAGGTGTTATTATATTCCTTCTCAGGTCTTTGATGGGATTGAAGACTAACAGTTGTAGTTACAATCTTCTTGTATCTTAGCTAGAACATATTAAGTATTAGATTTAGGTTCTTTAGGATAGGACACCTTTTGGAATGATCTCTGTAACATGCCATTTACCTATGCTCCAGACTACTCTGGATTTTAGTATTTTAGTATGTGTCTCTTGTTTGATGTTGTTTGTGTTGGTTGTAGTTCCATCTTGTCTAGGTCATTATCATTCCTACTGTATATAGTTTTGTATTAGGTTAGAATTTTCTTATTTAGACAAAAGGGAGAGATGTAGTGGGCAGCAGTTCCAGCTTTTACTTGAAAGCACAACCCCTTGTGAGGTTTCCAGTAACTGCCATGCCTACCTAGGACCTCCCCCTGGGGCAGGCGGAGACAGGAGCCTTTAAGACCAGAGATCCACCCAGGCTGGCTCTCTTGGTTCCTGGATCCTGGACACTGGATGGTAGACCAGGCGGAGTTCTCCAGAGAACACTGCTGAACTGCACCTCACCTCTCCTGGACCCTGTGACCAACCCTTTTACTTGCTGTAGGTTGCCCTAAATAAACCTCCTTTTAACTACATGGAGTTGCCTTAATAATTTCCCCCTATAGGGACATGGTTTTCTGCTCAGCCAATGTTGATTTCTCTATGAACTGCATTCACAGGTGTCTTCAGCAATAGGATCTAATCAACTAGTTCTGGTGGACAACCCAGGACAATGTCAATAGCCTGTGTAATTTTTGTGTCCCTCCTAAAGCCTCCCTGAAAATAACTCAAAGGGAAATATCCTGTGACTGACACTGGGATTTTCACTTAATAATCCACGTCTTCTGAGAGTGCCATTGTCACCTACTCATGCAGGGTTGTTGTGGAATATTACTTTAACTATGTAAAGGTGTGTTGCATTTGTGTATGCTGCATTTATTTAACAATATAAAGATGTGTTGCTTTGCCTGCCTAAGGCACCTGATTGGTCTAATAAAAAGCTGAACAGCCAATAGCTAGGCAGTAGAGGGATAGGCGAGGCTGGCAGGCAGAGAGAACAAGTAGGAGGAAGAATCTAGACTTGAGAGAATGAGAGAGAGAATGAGGGAGGAAAAAAGGGAGACACCTGGGGCCAGACAGACAGACACGGAGGAAGCAGTGAGAGTAGGACATACAGAGTGAAACAAAGGTAAAAAGCCCCAAGGCAAAACATAGATGAAGAGAAACAGGTTAAACTAAGTTATAAGAGCTAGTGGGACAAGCATAAGATAAGGCCAAGCATTCATAACTAATACTAAGTCTCCGTGTCTTTATATTGGAGCTGGTTGGCAGCCCAAAGAAAGCCTGCTACACAGGGTACTTCTGTTCAAACTAAAATTTTATATATTATTATATATAGTATCTTTATTCATTTATAAACTAGTAGATTTCCATAAGACTTCTTCATACATCCTTACTTTGTTATCCCACCCACTATCCTCCTCTCTACCCTATCTCTTTGCCCCCATCCCCACTTAAACCTTCACAAGGAGTATTCCCTCCTTATGAAAGTATGATATTAAAGCCACTATGCATGCCAGGAAATTGAAAATGCCATACATATGATCAAGCAAATTGACACTTAGTAAGCACATGGAATGAGCAGGGACTCCTATCTAAAGCTGACCTTCAAACTCAAGCATACGCAGCTAATCAGTAAAGGAGTGCCTCAGAAAGGATATCTGCAGAACATGCCTGGAGATGTGGCTCAGTTGGTGAAGTTCATGCCTTGCACACATGAAGATCTGGGTTCAAGCCCCAGTCCTGTATAAACCAAGTGGGTGGCGTTCGCCTATAATCCCAACACTGGGAAGGTATAGAACAGGGAGACTCATAANTTTCAGGTCATCCATGTCTATATAGCAACTTCAAAGCCAGCCTAGTACCCACGAGACCCTGTCTTTTTAAGACAGGGACAAAAAGCTAAAGGCAAAAAGTGAAATAAAAAATGACTAAAATTAGAATGTCAATAAAAAGACTGAAATTGTCAAATAGATCCAAACAAAAATTTGGAGCCGAAAAAAATATAATAAATGCCATCTGAGTGTGTATGTGTGTGTGTGCACATACCCATGTGTGCACTTACATGCTTACCCATGTGAGTGTATGTGGAGGCTAGAAGATGATGATGTTGGAATATCTTCCTTAGTTGCTTCTTCATCTTATTTTCTGAGACAAAGTTTCTCACCAAACCCAGAACTCATCAGTTAGCTAGGCCTCCCTGGTCAGCCAGTGAGCTCCCAGGATCTGCCTATCCCTGCCCTCTAGTGTGAGGTTAGGGCACATGCCACCAGACCTGACTCAGGAGGGTGTTGCAGATCCAACCTCAGATCATCAGGCTTGCGCAGTAAGCACTTACCCACTAAGCCATCCCCCAGCCCCACAAGAAACTCCTAACCACGGACTTAGNGGGTGGAAGAAGTGAGAAAACTTCAAAATAAAACAAAGAATCAAATATAGGAGAAAAATTTAAAAATAAAGAAGATTATGTGAAGAGAGATTAGGGCACTTGTGGAATTGAATTAACCAATGCATACATTTTGGGAGTCTCAAGAAAGAGAGAGAAAAGAAGAAAAGGTATTTGAAGAAATACTGACTAAAGAAATCCCAAGTTTTATAGGAGAAATAAATGTGGAAATACAAGAATCTCAACAAACTGCAAATAGGGTAAACACAAGAAATCCAAAACGATGTAACATGTGATGTCAAGCTGGTGAAAGGCAAAATTGGTATCCTGAAATCAGGAAAAGAGAAGTGACCCATCACATCTCAGAGATCATCAATAAGACTCCAACAGAAATCCTGGAAAAGAAGCAGCATAAGTATATATTTAAAGTNCTGGGTGGAAAACACTGTCCACTAAAACTCTATGTCAGTAAATCCAGCCTTCAAAAGTGAGAAGGAAGGAAGGCATCGCCAAGTTTNGTTTTGTTTTGTTTGAGATGGGGATCCCACTATTTACTCTGGATGGTCTGGAACTTGCTCTGTAGACCAGGCTGTCCTTGAATTCAGAGCCCCACTTGCCTCTGCCTCTGTAGTGCTGGAATTAAAGGTGTGTGTTACCNTGCCCAGCCCCATTTTTTTAAGCAGAGCACNGCCAGAACATCTAGCTCACAAGAAATTACTAAAAATAGCTTTTCAGATTGAAACGAGAAAGATACTAGGTCAAAGATTTGAAGAATGCTTCAATAATACATTAAGGAAGCCTTACCCAAGGTACAAAAATTCACAANATTCATCAATATCTCATTGAAGAATGAAAAGAGACTTCCTCTTGGAGTAGTTAAGAGCAAGAGTGAATCTAAATTTGAATTCTTTATATTTCTCCCTGTATCTTCTGTCTGTCTGTCTGTCTGTCTGTCTGTCTGTCTGTCGTTTGTGGTTTGTGTTGCCTGTCCCTAATAAAGGGCTTTGTTCTGTATTTATTAAACAGCACAGAAAACATGGTATGGGGAAGGAATGAGGAACATTTTTCTACNGAAATCTTTAACAGAGTTAACAAGGGAAGAATGTGCTTTCCTGACCCCAACTGACCCAAAATAGCACTCAAACCTCAAAGAGATGTTACAAAGTTATAGCCGCATGTTACTTCCAACATTTATGGAGTATCTGTTATTTAAGGTGGCTTTCAATTTTCTTGGCTGTTTTCAGCAAATGGTTATAACACAAATACATTCTTCTGGTCAGGAGTATGGATGAGTACATAGTTTAAGATTGAAGCTATGCAGTTAGCTTGGGTTGTAAAAAAATATATATGGGAAATCTGGGGCATAGTAAGATTGGTTACAGTGCCTTCTTCAAGGCAGGTTAAACTGAGTACATTATATGATAGCAGATTGAGCACATGGTCTTAAATGATCACAGGCATGTTATTAACTTGACTGTAGGGTCTGAACCAGCAAGACGATTGTTGAAGTATATGATTCAATGAGAGGGTTAAAGTCAATTTAGGATGAGGGAGCAGTGAATGACTTGCCCAATTGGACAAGAACTACATATATTCATAACAAAACTAAACATGCATTGCTAGTCCTGCCAGCTTTGAAGGGGGCAATTGCTCAATAAATGCTAAAAATACATACACACACATCACACACATGCACACACACACCACACATGCACACACATACATGCAAGCACTTACACCACACACATGCACACACACATATGTGAGTACATACACCACACACATGCACACACACCACACATGCACACACACATGTGCATACATACACGTACTCCACATATACACACCACACACACACACCATGCCTACTCTCTGGGCTCACATGTAGGCAGCCAGAGAGAACCTTTCAAACTAAGGCTTAAGAATTTCCCAGACATAAAAGGCATGATCTTTCCTTCTCAAAGCTAACAAGTGAAATGAAAATAGTGATGTTGGAAGGGTTGCGGTAGTGTATAATAAGTGAGTTTTCACATTTCAACCCAATGAGCAATGAACACATTATTCAAACAATTGTTTTAATTCAGAGAAAAAAATTATTCAGTTCAATTAGCCAGAAAGCCCAGAAAAGTGATCATTAATAGTGTGTAGGCTTGGGACTGGGGTAATTAATTAAGAGATTAGCATTTTTATTGCACATAAAATAAAAGCATGCCCTCCCACACACACACACACACTGATAGGCTATCTGCTTTCAAGGAAGATTAATGAGAGACTCCGCCTATGAAATGCATTCCAGCCTTGGTACCAAGGCTCCATCAGCTCACAGAGACATGAAGGGATGNTGGAGTGCCAGCTGGGATCATCAGCTTTGCCCACTGGGCTGNAGAGGAGACTGAAAGCACATCACAGTTTAACTAGAGATTTCTATGTCTTGCCAGAGTAGACAGCCCTCTGGAATACCACATTTTTATATCAGGAATATGTGGAGCATTTACTCAGCAGTGATGTCTCACTTAGAAAGAAGAACATATTTTTTAAAACATTATCCTAATCATTACTAAGTTAAAAATCAATAAAACATTTCAGGGTATCTATATAAAAGAATGAAAACAGATACCAAAGTATTTCTAAAGCGGACGGCAGATTCAGTCCATCCCTCATTTCCAGGATGATCCTGCCAGTGGCATACTTTGGTATACAGTAAGATCTCCATGACACTGGCTCTGCATCAACGCATTGGACAACTACCTACAGTGTTTGTATCAATACTAAACANGTACAGAGCTCCTTTTCATCATTCCCTAACCAATGTGGTGTAACAACTCTGTATGTAGTTTTCTCATTGCATTAGGTACTAGAAGTCATCAACACGCGTATTAAAGTCTNCAGGAGAATGCAGGCTCTATTCAGATGCCATGCCATTTTATGTGAGGGACTTGAGCATCCTTAGGGAACACAGGAACCATTCCATACAGATACCAAGGGATAACTGTATTTCTTACGCTCTTCTTAAGAACATGCAAGCCTATCAGGATAGAGCAGGCCTTTGTCCTGGTGGGCTAGTAAAGACCCAGCACTAGCCTCAACTGGTGGCTCAGGATGGTAAATGAAGACAGAATCAGAGTTTGCAGTCACAACTCTCTCTGCATGTGATTCAAGCCTTGGANCACAGTAAAGTTTCAAGGATTTTCAGTCTGGCTTTTTTTTAGTAGTTACCAAGAGAAGGCATTAAGATCTCTGTGATTCCCTCCTGTGTTAGGTCAGTTTCTGCTTGAACATCTTGAAGCCCTATGGCTAAGTGCACAAGTATGAACAATTACAGTTTTGATAAACTGACTGCCTCATAACNACAATGTGGCCCCTTCCTCCCAAATAACATTCTCTCTCTATAGTCGACTCCTTCTTTTTAAAGTCTTAATTCAGAAAACAGCTTCTTCTAAGGTGATTTCTGAGATTTGCCTTAGCCACCCCCTCCACTCTTCTTTTTAGCCATTTTAGTGCTGTTGGCACTTTTTCATCTGTTTACTTTTAGCCTGGCTGCTTTCATACTTACAGTGGTCTTTTGTTGGTAGCATATAGTTCGAGCTTGACAATTTTTATTCAATTATGTGACTTGTCAAGGATAGTGTCATTATTAATATGTTTAGTCTTAAATCTACCAACTGAAGGCCGGCTCGGTTTGTAAAGTGGTTGCTGCTAGAATAAGCACCTGAGTTTGCATCTTCATCATCCATTTAAAAAGCTAGAGGTGGAGGCAGCACCTGTGATCCCAGCACTGACTAGACGGAGAACAGAGGATCCATGGAGCTTGCTGGCAACTAGTTAGTCTAGACAAACAAATGAGTGTCAGGTTCAATGAGAGACCCTCTCTCAAAAAGAAATAGGAGGGGGCATGATTGAGGCACATATCCAATGTAGACTCTGGGTTCCCCATACACACACACACACACACACACACATACACACACACACACACACACTCACACACATATGCATGCATCTGCACACACAAATGTGCACATCAATAAATAAAGGAATAAATGAGCAAAATGTGACATGTATAGACGATGGAATATCANTTCTATATAAAAAATGATTGGTACATACTATATTTAGTGNTTTTTTTTAATTTCCATGTCTTTTATGATAAAGTTAATTTTAAAAAACCTTTAAAATTAAAAAATGGTGCATACTACGTAATGAAGCATGTGCATCTACTGAGTAAATGAACAAGAAGTAAAAGAATATTTTCTGTACAGTTCNACCTTCGTGAAGTAGCTATGGTCCGCAAATAGAGACCGAAGTTAGGTTTTTGGTACCAATGCAGGAGAGAGGGTATGAAGAGTTACTGCTTTAATGAATACAAAATTTCTGTCTCNGGTGATAAGAACATTTTTTAAATTACAGAGTTGTGATGATTATACATCATAAGTCTAGTTAATGTCATTGAATAGTACACTTTTCAACTATAATTCCAAGAATACTTATTAGAGAAAATCTAACCTCTTCAACAAATGGTGCTGGGGTAACTGCGTGTTCCACATACAGAAGAATGAAACTCAGTCTGTATCTCTCACAATGGACAAAAAAATTCCACACTGATCAAATAACTTAAGACTGAAAACAAGAGAACTACTGGGGNAAAGTAGGAAAAACACTTTGAAGAAGAGGCAGAGGTGAGGGCTGTGAGATTACGGCCCCTCGGTGACCTTATTTCAGCAACAGGGGCACCCGTGAAATTCAGCAGCGCTGAGTGAAAAGGCAACCCAGAGTCAGAGAAAATCCTTGTCAGTTTTCCATCTGACAGAGGATTGATATCTAGACTATATAAAGAACTAAAAATAAAAACAAACAACTCTATCAAAAAATGGACTCTTGAACTGAACAGAGAGCTCTCAAAAGGAAGTACAGATTACCAATCATTTTCTTTTATTTTGGTTTTTCGAGACAGGGTTTCTTTGTTACAGCTCTGGCTATTCTGGAACTCGCTTCATAGACCAGGCTGGCCTCAGACTCTCAGAGATCCACCTGCCTCTGCCTCCCAAGTGCTGGGATTAAAGGTGNGAGCTACCTCCACCCAGCTGGATCATTTTCTTAAGCACTCAACATCATTAGCAACCGGGGGATGCAAATTAAAACTACAAGGGATTCTATCTCACCCCGGTCAGAATGTCTACCATCAAGAAAACTAGTGACAACCAATTCTGGTGAGGCTACAGGAAAAGAGGAGTCTCTATTCACTGTGGGTGCGAATGTAGATTGAAGCAGCCATCATGGAAATGAGTATTGAGGTTTCTCACANGGCTAAAACCAGAAGTATCATATGCCCTCCCTATACCACTCCCGTGCATGTACCCAAAGAGCTTTATACCCTACTATANGTGCAGAAACCTACCTGGTCAGCCATGTTTAGTGCTGCTCTATTCACAACAGCTAAGACATGGAATCAGCCTAGACGTTCATCACATGATTAATGAAAATACGGTACATACACAATGAGATCTTATTCAGCTGTACAGAAAAATGAAATTTTCAGGAAAATGGGTGGAACTGNAGAATATTATACTAAGTGAGGTAAGCCAAGTTTAGTAAGACAAAAGCTGGTTGCTCTCTCTCATATATGAGCTTAGCTTTAGACTGTAAATGTGTGTGTTTGAGTTGGAATGGGTGTGTATAGAGGCCAGAAAGATAGAAAGGGAACATGACAGCAAAGGAAAGANGTGCTGAGGAGGTGAACAGCAGAATATATATGACAAGAGAGTAGAAGGGACCAGTGATGACAAGACTTCAGTGGGGATAAGGATAGAAGGATGTGGGAAAAGAGGGGTGTATGAGAGTTAAACAAAACGAGGAGTGTATGGTGGAAAGTCACATGGAAAACTACTATTTTGAAAGTTAGTTTAAAAACTATAATAATGATAGTAATAATAACATAGTTTGAACACAGGTACTTCATGTAGATTGGTAATGATAATTCCAGAAGGCACAGATTTTTAAACAAAAATCTCAGTGCCAAGGGGCAGAATGACAATAGACTACACCTCTGAAAATGTAAGGCACCNGTTAAATGTTTTTCCTTCATAAGAGTTGCGTGGTCACAGTGTCTCTTCACAGCAATAGAACCCTAGCTAAGACACCTACACAGGTAGGAAAAATGNAGGTAACACACATGCCTTCAGGGCTTGCTCATCAGTAGGACCTGTATAGCAAGCATTCCTCTTCTCCAGACTTCGGGGCCTTGACCCCATCCAGGTCCTGCTCCATGCTGCCCCACTGTTTGGCAAATCTTCCCACATCCCTCACCTCTCCGGCAATCCCACAGAAACAACTCTCCATTCCTGCTTCATCCTGTCTCTTATACACATCTAGATGTGTATAAGAGACAGGGTTTTATATATATACATTATATATAAAGACTATATGGGAATGGATGGTTTTATATATATACATTATATATTAAGACTACAAGGGAATGGATGGTTTTATATATATAAATATATATATATATATATATTATATATTAAGACTACATGGGAATGGATGGATATATATATATATATATAATATATTAAGACTACATGGGAATGGATGGTTAATGTGTTTGTAGCCACCTGGAAATCTGGCCCTGAAGGTAACAGCTATGCCTATGAAGCATTCCCATGTCATGACTTGCAGGTTCCACAGTTCTAGTCAGGACAAATCAGGTCTGTAGGTTCACATGGGACATTTCCTTACAGAAGCCTTCTCAGACAAGGGGGAAAGTCTCCTCCTCACTCCAGAATCTTGTGGTTAGCACTGACCTCAGAAGGACTCTTGGCTTTCTGGCTGTTCTGTGTCATATGCTAGGCTTCCTGGCAACCAGCAAGTCAGTTAGAAAATCTACAGGCATTTGCTTATGATTTGTAAAGAGTCTCTACTTGGGTTCTATTTCTACTTCAGATGAAACCAATGTGCTGCAGGACTCCTTGAAGAGAGAGAAAGACTCTGGAGGGTGGCCAGGCTGGTATTGTGGTCAGCATCCTAATAGCTAAAGATTGGGTGTGTTTGNGCCTACTGTGGTCCTAACTTGACTAGGCATTTACTGATGTCTCCTGGGTTACATTTCCCACACCCTTGAGCCCTAGGCACCCCATTCTGCAGGATGTAACCTGATTTCAGGAGAAGAAAGGCCATTTGTTGGCTGACTAAGCCTCTCTCCACCTTCCTGAACTGGAGAAGATCCTCCTATCTGCTCTAGATGTGGCTTGTGCATCCCATCTGGAGATGGGATGGGGTGGTGAATGGCCACTTCTGATGTATAGCCTCCAATCTTCTCACTGGAGTCCTCTATCATCAGAGTACATTTCTACAGAACAGGCTCCTATTTAACTCTTGCCAANCCTCCTGTGAGCTCAGGCACCCTTTGTTGATGAGTTTGCTTAGTGCTGCTTTTGCCATCCNGAGTCTTTTGTGTTCTAGTACACATTTTCTAGTTCTATGAACAGTGGTGATAAAGTTTTGATTTGGATTACATTGAATCATTAGCTTGCTTTCGATAAGGNAGACATTTTTACAATATTAATTCTTCCAATACATAGGCATGGGAGAGCTTTCCATCTTCTAACTTCTCCAACTTCTCTCTTTAGTGCTTTAGTATACAATGGAGGTATCACCATACCTGATTACCACACCTAACTTCAAGTTATACTATAGAGCCATAATAATAAAATATCACGGTACCACCATGAAACTGACATGTAGATCAATGTGTCAGGACCAAGACACACAGCTACAGCTACATAATTTCTGACAACTGTACCAAAAATATACATTGGGGGAAAGACACCCTCTTCAACAAATGGTGCTGGAAAATAACTAGATATACACTTGTATAAAACCAAACCTAGGTCCCTATCCGTCACCCTGCACAAAAATCAGTTCCAAGTGGGCTGAAAATCTTAATGCAAGACCTGCAACTCTGAAACTATCACAGGAAAAGTAGGAAAATACTTCAGGATAAAGGTGTAAGCAAGGGCTTTCTGACNGTATATCAGTTGCTCAGGAAATAATAATGACAGATGAGACCTCATGGAATTAAAAAGTTCCTGTGCCACAAAAGAAACAATTAATTGAGTGAAAAGACAAGAGGGACAAAGGATTAATATCTAGAATATTTTTTAAAAACTCAATAAATTAAAGAATCAAAAATTCTAACAAATATGCTAATGAAATGAACAGATAGTTCTGAAAAGATGAAACATTNAGTGATCAATAAACTTACTATCCAACCTCACTAACCATCAAACTATCCTGAAAGTCCATCTCACCCCAGAAGAATGACAGTCATCAAGAAAGCAATGAACCACAAATGCTAGTGAGGATGGCATGGGCAAAAGGGACCTGTGTACCCTGCTGATAGGAATGTCAGTTAGTATAGTCACTATGGGAATCAGGATGGAAGTTTCTCAAATGCTGAAAGTGATCCAACTCTACCACTCCTAGGTATTTACCCAAAGGACTCCAAGTCCGCACACCACAGAGACACTTGAACATCAGTGTTTATTGCAGCTCTGTTCGCAATATCTAAGTCATGGAACCAGCCTAGGTGTCCAACAACAGATGAATGGCTTTTTAAAATGTGGGATTTATTTTTTTAAGCAATGGAATTTTCTCTACCATAAGGATGAATGAAGTTACATTGTTTGCAGAGAGATGGATCCAACTAAAGATAAAATATTTAAGTGAATTAAGCCAATTTCAGAAAGGCAAATGTTCTATCTATTCCCTCATGTATGGTTCCTGGATTCTACATAGACACAAACAATTATCTATTCCCTCTGTAAGTAGAAATGAATCTGGGGGAACAAAGGAATTAGCTGGAGGGAGAGAGATGATAAANTGGGGGGTAGCATATAGGACAACACACTCAAGGTGTGATTTGTACTATATTAACATTTTAGAATCCATGAATCACCAGCCATAGGTAGTTGGTTGTGTTTTTAATACCATACATGAGTTCCCTCCTATTGAGCAAGCCTAAAGTCCAGTTAGGTGGTTGTTGATTATCCCAAAGATAATCACTATTGCATCTTTGAGGATATCCTGCCATGATGGTCACGGTTGTGGTTCACAGGCTCTACAGCTAGGTAGGACTCCTGATTGCTTTTCTCCCTTGGCAGCTTACATAGAAACTTCTGGTATTGTGAGAGGTAGCCCTCATGAAGGAGGCCTTCAGGTCNGCTCCAGCTCTNTTCCTCTAAGTCCAGTGCCCAATATGTAGGCATATAGGGTCAGTAATAGGGTCTTACCTCCAAGTTCTGGGAAGCAATCAAAGGTGACAGCAGTAGCTTATATTGCTTTAGGAGTCTCTTGGACTCCCTTGATCACAACTGGAAGGGAGGTTTCTCATGTCTGGGATTGGATTTTGATAGGTAGTCTATGGCTCTTCAGGAAGCATCATCATTATGATGACATAACTTCATCCAAAACGTGTGTGTGTGCCTATGCATACAGTTACAGTATTATGTATATATTTTAAGTAAATATAAAGAATACATTTCCCTATGCCTGTTTCAGACATCCTCAGTGTTATTTACCCTCCTCCCTCTCTCTCCTTCTGTATTGCCCTTCTCTGTTAAATTCCCTCCCATTTCCCATTTCCCCATTCATAGCACCTGTGTTTTACTCTTTAGAAGCAGAACCTGTGTTCTACCCTCTCTAGAGCTCCTTCTCTCTGCCCCAATTTCACTCCCATGGTCCCTTTTTTAATTTAACATAATTTCTTTATTAAATCTGTGGGAATTTCATATGCACCCTAATTCCGCTCACCTCCCAGTCCCCCTACATCCTCCCCTCACTCTGGCACTGCCCACCAAAAGCAAATTTTCTAAAAAATCAAACCAATGCAAAACAAAACAAGCAAACAAAAACAAAAAACTCTTCACTCCTCAATCTTTCCTGCCTCTCCAACACCTCTTCATTCATTCTGGTGGTACTGGGAGCCACAGTGTATCACACAGTATATATACCCTTCTGTTCAATCAATTTTACTTGCAAATGTTCATTGCAATGAGTCACTGGTCTAGTTTAAGGCCTCTGGTTTCTGGTACACCATCATCCCTGGATCTTCACTGAAACTCCTCTCAGATATCCCACAATTACCCCAAGTCATGGAGATCCTGAGGNTATCATTTCATGGGACCAGTCCCTTCACTAGCTCCAGCAGGTCCTAGATGGGGTAGATATTAGGGTTGGCCAACCCCAGGGCCAGCTGTGGGCCTGGATGGTAGTTGAGCTGGTCAGTCCAGACTACTGCGGCCACCCCCACCAACTCTCCCATGAGTGTCTGGGCNNCCTCTCTTTCTGCAGTGTTCAGTGAGAGGCAGGGCCAGCTATCCCAGGGCCAGTGAAGGGCAGGGCCAGTTCAGCANAGCNCTCTGATTTCATCACANGATTCCTANGGCCCCCTGAGGTGACACAGGCCACAGATCTCATTATTAACACAGACCTCAGCTGGAGCTGGACCAAGGACCCAGACATGGCCCTTGGCAACAGCTTGGAAGATATTCTGGCTCTGGGTGGAAGTACAAGCCACTCAGATCAGGATGGCTTTGGTGGCATGGCCCCTGNACACCAATAAGGCCACAAGTTTNTCAATCCCGGGCTTCTATGTAAACTTTGATGGCAACACAGGCCTCAGACTTCACACAGACCCTGGCTGTGGTAGTACCAGAGACCCAGACATGGTCCTCGGCAGCAGCTGAGTCTGGATGTCACCATTGTCCCAGGTGTCAGTGCAGGCCACTCAAATCAACATGGCCCCAGCAGCAGTGTGGCCCTCAAACACTAACAAGGCCACAGATCTTGGGCATCCACATGGCCTTCGATGGTAACAGGAACTTTGGACATCAACACAGACCCTGGCTGCAATAGTGCCACAGACCCAGACATGGCCCCCAGAGGCAGCTCCATGAGACATCACCATGGCATTGGGTAGCAGCACAGGCCACTCAGATCTGCATGGCCCCAGATGCAGCATGGGCCTCTGTTAGCAACATAGACTCAAGTGACTAACCTGACCCAGGGCATCCACACAGCCCTTGGTGGAAACATAAGCCACTTACTTCAACTACAGACCCAAACATGGTCCTAGGCAGCAGCCTGGGTCCGGATGTCACCATGGCCCCAGGTGGCAGCACAACCCACCCAGACCAACATGGCCCTCATGGCCACAGGAGCCATGGACATCAACCCAGACTCTGGCTGCAGCAGGGCCACAGACCTAGACATGGCCCCCAGCTACAGCCCTGGCCCAGACTTCACCATGATACCAGATAACAGAATGTGCCATTTAGGTCTGTATGGCTCCAGATGCAGTATGGCCCTTGGGCACCAACATGGTCCCAGGTGGCTAATCAGACCCCAGGCAACCCCATGGCCCTCAGTTGCAACCAGGAGCCACAGACATTGACTCAGACCCTGGCCACGGACCCAGACTTGGCCCTCAGTAGCAGCTAGGACCTAGACAATACCACATGGTCNATTTTTACTTTTCCTAGTGTCTGTGGTTACTCCAAGTTATATACTCACATCTAAAGACTCAAAGCTATGATAAAAAAAAATAAGAGAGTGTCTTAGGGTTTCTACTGCTGTGAAGAGACACCATGACCATGGCAACTCTTATAAAGGAAAACATTTAATTGGGGCTGGCTTACAGTTTCAGAGGTTTAGTCAATTATCATCATGGTGGGAAGAAGTATGGTGGCACACAGGAAGATATGATGTTGGAGAAGAGTTGAGAGTTCTATATCTTGATCCTCAGGCAACAGGAAGTGAACTGGGTGTGTCTTGAGCATATATGAGACCTTAAAGCCCATCTCCACAGTGACACATTTCCTTCAACAAGGCCACACCTCCTAATAGTGCCCCTCCCTATGGGCCTATGGGGGTCATTGTTATTCAAAACACCACAGAAAGAACATGTAGCATTTGTCACTTTCTTAAACCAATACAATTTCTAAATGCATTCTAAATAACTGTACTTATAACCACACATAAATGTAGCTTTCATTCTTCACCAAAGAGCTTCTTTTGCAGCAGATGGAGACCATTTTACAAACACACACACACACACACACACACACACACACACACACATACACACACACATACACATACACATACACACACACACACACTGGTCAGAATACAGTGCTAAGCCCCAATTGATATATCTACAACACAACCCCTATTCCTAAGGTTCAGGGAACATCACAGAAGAGAGGGTAGAAAAATTCTAAGAGCCAGAGGACCAGGAAGTCTTCTGGAAAATGGTGTCATCTATGTATGACAGGAAAGTTGCACCAATGAACTCTCAACTATATATGGTTGCCTAAGCAAGACCTCCATAATGATAACATCAGTTGACATGCCAACATGGATGGAGGAAATCTCACAAGGCTCTTACTGTGGGATATCTTTCTGTATGCTGTGAATATGTGTTGGTCTCATTTGTTGATAAATAAAGCTGCTTCGCCAATGGTGAGGCAGAATAAGGTTAGGTGGCACTATCAAACTGAAGGCAGAGATGAAGAAGGACAGAGTCGGGGCAGACGCCAGCAGTCACAGAAGAAGCAAGATGCCAGAGCACCAGTAAGCCATNGGCTATGTGGCAATACAAAAATTAATAGAAATAAGTTAANGTAAATGTGAAAGCTAGCTAGTAATAAGCCTGANCCATTGGCCAAACATTTACAATTAATATAAGCCTCTGTGTAGTGGATAGCTATTTGGGCTTCAGCTAAACGGCCAGCACCTCCCTTTTAAAGGCGTGGCAAAACACCTGAGCCCCTTGAAAAATCGAGGCAGCTACGTGACCTTTCTCTTGTNTCNTCTCGCCTGCTTGCTTGACTGGGANCGTTTCGGGATCACCTCTCTCGCCGTCTAGCTCTTCGCTGCTGCGACCTTAGAAGGCAGAGAGTTCATCGCCGGATCGCTTTCATGTCCGTCCTTGTTTCACCCTGGTTTGTAAGTTGCTTGTAAATAAAGCTATTTTGATAAAATTACAATAATTGAGCTAGCCGTATATTTACAACCTACATTTGGCGCCCAACGTGGCTGGAGAAAGGTCACGTAGCTGCCTCGATTTTTCAAGGGGCTCAGGTGTTTTGCCACACCCTTAAAAGGGAGGTGCTGGCCATTTAGCTGAAGCCCAAATAGCTATCCACTACATCTCTGAGTGATTATTTGGAAATGATTAGGGGGGTGCAGAGAAAAGTCTCAGTTTACAGGCCCTACCTATAGATGAAGAGCTACAGGCAATTAGGATCTTGAGAGAGAGAGTGTGTGTGTGTGTGTGTGAGTGAGGGAGAGAGAGAGAATCAATCCTCTCCAGTACCCTGGTAGGTACCCAATCCCCAGCGATCAGCCCTAAACACATATACATATGAGCAACATGATATGGACTCAATAGACATATATATATATATGGGATGTGTGTGTATGTATACATATGACAATAATAATTTAAAATGAAGATGTCATGAATTTGAGAGAGGGTGAGTGATAGGTCTCAAAGAAACCCAGGACAAGTCTCACTGGGTACCTGTGGCTCCTCTCAGCCCTTCTCATCTCACACCCTACCCTAAACATCTCCAACCCAGGGGCTGGGCTTCACTTCCCTCTTCCAGGGGCTGGGCTTCACTTCCCTCTTCCAGGGGCTGGGCTTCACTTCCCTCTTCCAGCTTCTGATCCCCATACAACTCAGCCATGGCGACTACATGGCCTCTTGGCTCCTGCTTCCTCTCTTGGGCTCTTCTTGGTCCGAGGCTCCTCTCTTATCCCCACCCCCCACACCATCTCCTCACTCTTCTCTTCCTCACTCACTCTCCCCTCCCCCCAGGGCCCGGTTCAGCCTGGAACCTTCCAGACGCCTCTGGCTGTTTTCCCTTCCCGTCTACAATAAAACCTTCTCCTCAACCATTCTTTAGGAGCAGTCATGTCCTCATTTTTCATTCAGTGAGGAGGACACGGGAGGAGAGGGAGTAGGAGCAGGAGTAGAAATGCTGTAAATACAGTACTTGTGTATGAAAGCCTCAAAAACATTAAAANTTTNAAATTAAAAGAGAAAGAGGATTCCGAGTTTGCCACAAGCTCATGAAATCACAGATGTCAAAGATACTGTGCGTTGTACACCAGATGGAATTAATTAACATTCCAGCTAATGACTGAGGAAAGAAATAGCTCCTGGGAAACATATAAAGGACCAGCTCTCGCAGCTGTGTGGTGAAGACAGTGCGGTAGCAGAGAGGAGGCAGCATGGCCCTCTGTGCTCTCATTCTAACTGGAAGCACTGGCAGCCTCAGCGCAAAGCAAAGGACAGTACGGTTCAAAAGGGGAACAAGCAAGAACTGATTGGGAAACACGAAAATAAATTACAAAAGAATGGCTCCCGTCAGACATCTGTAAATAGACTGGAGGCGAAGAGCAGCTGTAGCTGCAGTGACGCTCTGCAACCCTGCACCACCATTCCTGACTCTGTTTTCCCTGCTAGGGACTGGGCCCGGAGTGTGCTAGGTAAGCACTGNACTGCTGCTAGCTTTCCATCCATGTCTGCATTTTTTTANAAGCTCTAATATGGCTAGTAAGAAAGCTCACAGCTTATACAAAAATTCAAAACTAAGAAACGTTCAATTTTGCAAGCCTGTACTTCCTAAGAGCATGTGGTCTACCCTTCCTCCGTGGAACTGACCTAAAGGCGGTGTGATAGAATGGAGTATGAGGGGACTGGAAAAATCCACTGGCCAGTTCCTTTAGCCAGACAAGTGACACTCAGCTATCAACAAATATGACACCAAGTGACTATTTTAAGGAGCAAATTGCTGNTCAGCTCCTACCCAGTAAAGCTGCCAGGTGAAGCATCACAGAAGGAATCAGGGGGAGTCTTCAAGGCAGGACAGAACTTCAGCATGTAGCTAGACAGCGGGAGACTATTGAATGGCACTCCATTTTCAAAACTGAGGCCCAAGGTTTGTGCTTGAAACAGCAGTTGATAGAGGCTGCGTGTAGTAAGTGATAGAGCAGGGCCCCCAGGCCTGGGGAAGCCCTGCAGTCGCACCTGGCCTGCAGTATAGTAGCTGCCCTTCAAGAGTTGGCTGTAGAGGGTGCAGCAGGTGTGCAAGGCCACAAGNAGCCTAGGCTCCACTTGGAGCCAGCCCTCAAGAAGCAGCTGCAAGTATCAACTGCAAATTTAGGCTACTGAAAATGANGTTAAGGAGCCATGAGAGGAGTGTCTCCCTGAGAGAAGTCACACTGACTGTTCCCTTCATTTCAGGCCTACTTATGGCTGCTCCCAAAAAGCCTTCAAAACNAATCTATTTCTGTTGCCCTCCCAGCAGGGAGGTGGGGCAACTGTGCACTTTCAGAAACATAATGGAAAAGGAAGTGAGCTTTTGGCAATACATACATACATACATATACACATACATACATATACACATACATACATATACACATACATACATACACACATACATACATACATACATATATACATACACACATACACACATACATACACACATACACACATACATATATATACATACATACCACATACATACATATATACATACATACACACATACATACATACACACATACATACATATACACA
>LZPO01066410.1:145167-155752 GCA_001675575.1 Neotoma lepida | reverse complement strand
TTGAGCAATATGGGAGAGACACGCGTTCCTGGGTGGGACACTGTGGTGCCCTTGTGACCCACTCCAGTGTGCCGGTCAGGATCTGTCTGTCCTAGCTGACCAGCCCTTCCGGGCTTCCAGGACACACTGCCTTCTCCTGGATGGTGTTATAGTCAAAGGTGGCTTTGCAGCCCCCAGCTGAACAAAAAAGGGGGGGGATCCGGTGTGGCTCCCCTACATACTTGCTGTTTCAGCATCATGGCCCTCCTGCTGTGACAAACCAGGGACCTAACCAGCTTGTCTATAGCTTCCCTCTCTCCTCAAGCAGAGACCGCCATAAAAGTGACAGACATCTCTAGGTTACTAAGCCTGAGAACTGCTTCATGTATAGATGTCAGTGGGTAAACTGTGTCAAAACAAAAACANGCCACGCCAGACCTGATAGCACATACTTCTAATCCCAGCACTCTANGTAGAGGNAAGANGATNGTGAGTTCAAAGCCATCCTCAGCTATATACGGAGTTCCAGGCCAGCCTGAGCTATGTGAGACCTTGTCAAAACACAAAACAGCCACTAGACCAAGCTCAGAATACAACAAAAGGAGAAAGCTACTTATAAGGAGACAGTGACTTTTAAAAAGGTATTTTAATTGTGTCAGTGTGTGAGCCTGTGCACGTGAGTGCGGGAATCCTCAGAGGGAACCNGAGTTACAGAGGGTTGTGAGCCACACAACGTGGGTGCTGGGAACTGAACCTGGGTTCTCTGAAAGAGGAACTCACAATGATTTCTTTAGTTTGTGTAGACCAGTGGTTCTCAACCTTCCTAATACTACAACCCTTTAACACAGTTCCTCATGTTGTGGTGACCCCCAACCATAAAATTATTTTGTTGCTACCTCATAACTGTAATTTTGCTACTGTTATGAATCGTAATGTAAATATCTGTGTTATCCGATGGACTTAGGCGACCCCTGTNAAAGGGCCATTTGACCGCAAAGGGGTTGAGAACTGCATGTGGGGAGGTCAGAGGACAACTTGCAGGAGTAGGTTCTTTCCTTTCACCATGTGGATGCAGGGGATGAAGGTCAGGTCATCAGGCTTGCTGGCAGCCACCTTCACTCACTGAGCCGTCTCTCCAGCCCTGGACATTGTCTCGCCTGCACATTCCGGGGAACAGAGGTCAGCTAGGGCATCTGTCCATGCAGCCAACAGGGAAGCCGTGATGTTCTGAGGAGTCCCAGATCCAGCTGTGGGTCCCTGTACCTATCCACCTGGGGACAATGCCTGTCTTTACTGCCCTGTAGCACCTCATCTTTGCCAGGCTGGCAACATTTCTCATCAGTTCCTCAGAGACTCCCCACCCCGCCTCTTGCCAGGTAACATCCTCCTCTCTCCTGCACTCCCCCTCCTGTAGAGTCACCTGGCTCCAGACAGGCTCTGGGGGTGGGGCTCCCCAACACCTGCTCTAAATTCCCCCCCAAACTGCCCAATAAAACTGGTNTTAAGGGGCTGGAGAGATGGCTCAGTGGTTAAGAGCACTGCTGCTCTTCCAGAGGACCCGGGTTCAATTCCCAGCACCCACATGGCAGCTCACAACTGTCTGTAACTCCAGGGGGTCCAATGCCCTCATACAGACATATATGCAGGCAAAACACCAATGCATATAAAATATAAATATTGTTTAAATATTATTATTTAAGTAATAATATTAAAGGGGTGTTAAGGGGGCTGGCAGATGGCTCAGAGGTTAGGAGCACAAACTGCTCTTACAGAAGAACCAAGTTTGATTTCCAGCACCACACCAGGCAGCTTACAACCAACCACATGTAACTCCAGCTCCCGGGAGATTCAACACATCTGGACTCCAAGGGCAGCTGCACTCACACATACACACACCCCTAAATGTTTTTAATCTTAAAACAAAAACTGGTGCTGAGGCAGAGGTCACAGTGGAACACTTGCCCAGCATTAGAAAGGCCCTGTGGGGCAGCTACCCACCAACCCCACAGTTCCCCAGCGTTTTCTTGGGTGTGAGTAGCGGGAAATATTAGATAGAAGGATTTTAGATTGTGAAGAAAAGATAGAAATAAAGGATAGCCTCGAGGGGGCCTGGAACCTATTTCACCGGCCNGACTGTCTCTGCCCAGGGTATTTATAGAAAAGCTAAGGGGTAGAGCAAAAGACCTTCCCCCAGCACAGCCATGTGCAGACCATCTCAGACACCTGCACTCAGGCCCGTGGTCCAATCATCCTCTCTATGCAGACCTGCTGGGTAAAGCCACTAGGAACCTGAAAATGGGCTCCCACAAGGCCCCATGTGTCCATCCCCAGCACCACATAAAACTGGGCATCATGATTCATGCCTGTAACCCCAGCACTCGGGAGGTGGAGGAAGAAGGATCTTTCAAGGGCATCTTCGGCAACACGGAGTTCTAAGCTGGCCTGGAATATACGAGACTCAGCCTCAATCAAGAAAATGAGACTGCAGAAGGTGTCTCTTTGCAAGCTGTGCTCCTGTCTGCCTCCAGCCCTGATCCAGATGTACATGTGACCGGATGAGCACAATCAAAGACCATCAAGAGGCTGTGTTCGTGCAAGTATTGGAGGCAAGCTTCCAGGACCCAGGCCACTTTAGGTAAGACTCTCACTCCATAGCCCAGACTGTGGTCTCAAATTCAAGCATCTATAGTACTGGAAATACAGGTGTGAGCCAACCCCACACTTGGCTCCAGGCTAGATCTTAAGGGTCCTTCCCCAATGGGGTCTATTTAAGAAAGGGTCTCATATAGCTGCCCCTCAATCTGCTGTCATCAAGGATGGACTTGANCTCCTGATCCTCCATCTCCAAGTACCAGGACTACAGATGTAAGCCACAGAGTCCAGCTCACCACAGTTCTTTTTTTTTTAATATTTTTATTATTTTATGTATACGGGTGTTTTGCTTGCATGTGTGCCTGTGTACCATGTGCACACCTGGTACCTAAGGCTGTCTCTTATACACATCTAGATGTGTATAAGAGACAGGTGTGTGTATGTGTGTGTATGCAGGGCTGCGATCAGTTGAACTCCAGAGTCCAATAATGTGAGCATATCTCCTACAGCTTACAATCGTCATGGCCACACTTGTGATCACAAAAGGCCACATTACAATCAATGTCACTATCCAAGGTAGGAAACTGAAGGCCAGACTCCCAGGGCCTGGAAAGATGGCTCAGTGGTTAAGAGCACTTGCTGTTTGCTCCTCCAGCCTCCAGAGGACGATCCCAGTTTGATCCCAGTACCGGCATCAGTTGCTCACAATCTCCTGTAATTCCAGCTCCAGGAGGGCCCCCACAAGCACCCACATACATACAGATTGATCAAAAAATAAAAAATAAATAACAACACGTAGGCAAGAATCAGCAAACTGAGGCAATATATAACCCTTTTCCCTCCCTCTTCTGAGAAAGGGTCTCACAGGCATGCACCACCACTCACTACCCATTTAACCATTTTAACACCCTTCCAGTATCACCCCTACTATTATTTGGCAGATGGCCACATTTGGGATGGACCTTCACAAGGCCTGCACCCCTCTTCGTGCTGCAAAAACCCACACCATCACCACCACACACACGTGCACTAAGCATGTGGAGCATCCAATTAATAACCTTCCGCCNCTAGAACAGTTCCTCTGGAAGAGGGAACTGAAATGCACAGAGGTCGGCATTTGCCATCACAGCCGGGGACACACACNGCACGATGGGTGACATCACAACCTGCAGATGTGTTTATTACAACTCCCATCCCAGCATGAGGTCCCACCTANGGACACTGAACATGGAAGCCAAGGGAGTGGGCAGAGGGGTGCTTCCTCCCAATTCACCAGAACTCTTGCAGATTAATAGCCGTCTTGATGAGTCCGAGTGAGAGTTGAGCCCAAGACTAGNTGTCCCTGGAACAGGAAGAACTGGTTTCTGAGGACCCAGTGCCACTGACCACTGTGAATTATGGTCACTTCTTCTTTTGCACATGGCCGCAGTCATACTTGCCCCTCACAACTTTGAGTTTAACCCCAGGCAGGTCTTGGGTGCGACCACCCTCCACGAGGACCACGTGGTGCTCCTGCAGGGTGTGGCCCTCCCCGGGGATGAAGCAGACAGCCTCTTTGCCTGTACTGAGGCGCACTCGGCAGCACTTGCGGTTGGCGGAGTTGGGCTTCTTCGGCTTTCTGATGAATGTGCGTAACACCACACCCTTCAGCTGTGGCCGGCCCTCTGTGGGNCCCAGACGCTTAGGGGGTTCCTTCAGGCGGCCTAAGCGGTGCATCTGGTTCAGGGTGGCCATGGAACGTGTGGCCCAGAGCTGGGGACCTAGAGCCAGGCCTGGAGAGACACAACAGGGTCTACTTGGTTTCCATATTCTAGGGAGGGATCCAAGCCCTTCACCAGGTCATAACTGCTGATGTCTAGAGGTATCTGTGAGGACAGACAGATGGCTCGGTGGTTGGAAGCATTGTTGCTCTTGTGGAGGATTGGGGGTTTGATTCCCAGCACCCATGGTGGTGGCTCACAACCATCTGTAACTCTAGTTCCAGGGGATCTGACACATGCCCCTAATGCACTTACATACATACAGGCAAAACATTCATACAAGGGCTAGAAAGATGCCTCAGTGGTTAAGAGCACTGGTTGCTCTTACAGAGGATCCAGGTTCAATTCTTGGCACCACATGGTGGCTAGCAACAGTTCTAGGGATCTGATGGCCTCTTCTGGCCTCCTAGGACACTGCACATAAGTGGTACAAATATTCATGCAGTAAGACACTCATATACATAAGTAAATAGAGGAATTTAGGAATAATACTAACAACAGCTAACCTTTATTGTCATACCCATAATTATGTTCTTATACATTTTAAACATTTTACATAAGCTGAGCATGCTGACAAAGCCAANCCTTCTCAAAGACCCCACCCAACCTGCCGTTACCTCCCACTCCCCATTGGTTCCTTGTTTAAACTGCTCCAGCCTAGGTACCTTAAAAAAACAAAGCAAAAAACCCAAGTAGACCACGGGACCTTCAGTGTAATATAAGGAAAGGCAGGTGGAAATACTGGAGGAGATGTTCAAGGCAGGCCAATAAGATTTATTTGTGGAGCTAGAGAGGTGGCTTAGTGATTAAGAGCACTGACTGCTCTTACAGAGGACTTGAATGAATGACCAAAATCCCTGGCCTGCATTTCTCACCCATAGGAGGCCACTGATAAATACTCGTGAAGTAATAAACACAATGGTGAGACACCTAACCAGGGAGACATGCTGAGAAACGAACATTTGTTGGTATTGTTGTATGAATATAAGAGTGTACTTACAGAAGCTAAGACAGAATAACATTAGCCAATTCAATCTTAGAGACTCTCCACTACCTGTGGGGAGCCANGACTATGATTGACTTAAATTCTGCTAGACACAGGAGTTTCCCACTTCTTGCCCCTTGACCAGGGGCGTGGTAGGAAGCCCCTGTAATACTTAGAAAGTTGAAGCGGGTGATCAGGAGTTCAAGGCCATCCTGTCTACAACGGGAATTNGAGGCTANCCTGGACTACAGTGAAACCCTGTCTCCAAAACAAAAATGGCACCGTGTTTAAAACTGATAGCATCCGAGGAGATCTGGCAAAAGCCACCCAAGTCCCAGTGAGCAGCCCTCATCCAGCCTCGNCCCTGCGGCCCATGCTCACTTACCACGACTGAGGGACGTGGTGAGGCCACGGAGAAGGCCGGGCCAGGACATCTCGCCGTCTGTGCGTCCCTGTGTTAGGACATAAGGTACTCAGAAGGGAGGGTGGGATGTGAGCTCCACTCAGAGCCTCCAGCAATCTCCTCTACAAGGCTAACCACAACCCTTTAAAGTCCCGGCAAACTCAGCCTCACTCTGAGCAGGCCCCCAGGGACCCAATCGCCCTCACCCGGATACTGGAAGGGAAAAGTGAGGAGAGAAGAGAGATGTTTGGAGAACAGACATTTACACTCACCTCCCCGACCCAGCAGGGTCGTAGACACGCTAAATCCTGGTTCCAGCGCCTTCCGGGGATTCTCTTTACTGATTGGCTACTCCTTTACGTCACTAAGGGGGCGGAACAAAGGTGACAATTGGACAATGACCGAGTCTATCTCAGTTCAACTTTCCTCATTGGAAGGGTTTCTGAAGCCTGGGCGGGAAATCTCCTTCCGCTTCTGATTGGCTCGTCCCTGGGGTGAGTGACTCCTTGTTTCCCGTCCAAGATGGCTGCGTCCATGGCTGCGTCCGTGGCGCGGTTCTTGCGGCCTTTGCTGGCTCGCCAGGGGCTCCGGTCCCGAGGACGCCGCGTGTGCATCCAGAGCCCAAGGAGAAGTTTCGCTACAGAGAAACGAGTTCGGAACCTCCTGTATGAACACGCACGTGAGGGCTACAGCGAGCTGCCTTCCTTGGACATGGCGTCGGTGTGCGCATGCCCGGAAGCAACCGCGCGNGCCCTGGAGCTCCGCAAGGGGGAGCTGCGGCCGGCCGACCTGCCTGCGATTGTGAGTGCGCCTGCGCCGGCTGGGAGCGGGCTGCTGGCTTAACTGGGTTTGCCCGATGCCTCGCAGCAACGGGAGGAACTCCGCACAGGAATGTGGCTTGTGCATGACACCCACGTATGCGCCAGTGGTCCACTGAGAACTGAGGCCCCACTGAACGTCACAAAAGCCTTTTGTGGCCTGCACGACCTTTTGCATGTTTCGTAATTGGACACTTGGTATCTACTCTACTCCTGGAACTTAATTTACCATTGTCTTCTGTGCTCAGACTTCATGCCAGGCTCGCCCTAAGGCCACAAAGAGAAATGAGGAGTGCGGTGCGAATCACATGGGGGAGGGACTCTTGGAGACAGCTCTGCATCCTGCTCTCATAGCAAACTGATAAGTAGGGTTGAATGAACAGATATTTAAGCAACACTTATGATCCGGATGTTGAGACTAGGTGCGAATGATAAAATCGTTAGTGCTCACATATAGGGAACTAGAATTGGTGGTCGCCATGTTGATAGTGAATTCTGAATGTAATGCATCAGTCAAGTCTTCACAACTCTGTCTTGAACCCTTCTATATTAGTTACTTTTCTGTTGCTGTGCTACAACACCATGACCAAACCAACTTAGGGAAGAATTTATTTGGGGTTGGCAGGGACAGAATGGCAGCNGGTAGCAGAGCAGTAAACTGAGAGCTTACATCTTTAACCACCAGCACGAAGCAGAGAGNGCAAACTAGATGTGGAGTGAGGTTTTAAGCTCTCAAAGCCCATCTCCAATGACATATTTCCTCCAGCAAGACTGTATCTCCTAAACCTCCCCAACATCACCAGCCACTACCAGATGCCCATGAGCCAGAGCCTGTGGGGGACATTTCTCATTCAGACCACCACACCCTCTCACACCAGGCATTGTAAATCATGTCCACTTTGGCCTCATTTAAGTTTCTGTGGCCCAGGTGGCCCAGCCAGTAAGGACGCTTGCTGCCTACCCTGACAACCTGAGCTCTATTCCCAGATGGTAGGAGAAAACCAACTCCTGGGAGTGTTGTCTTCTGACCTCCATAAGAGCACAATCACAGGAAATTAATGTAAATGCCTAATAATAATAATAATCTCTGGGCATGTTGGTATGCATTTTTAATCCCAGTAATCTGGAGGAGGCAGAGGCAGGCACATGTCTGTGAATTTGAGACCAGCCTGGTCTACATAGGAAGTTCCAGGCTAGCCAGGGATGCTTAAGGAGACTTTGTATTTAAAGAAGAGCCAGGGGCAGATGGCTCAGCAGGTAAAGGTACTTACTGCCAAACTGACAAGCTGAGTTCAGTCCCTGGGATCCACACAGTGGAAGGAGAGAGCCAACTCCTATAAATTGTCTTCTGACTTCCACGCCATGGCCATACAAAAAATAAACAAGAAAGAAAAAAGAAAGTTTAGTCACCTTTAAAAAGGTGTGACTTAGCCAAGGATGCTGGTGCCTCTATAGTCCCACCACTCGGAGNAGGACAGGATGATTACAAGTTCAAGGCCACCNTGAGCCGTATTTCAATACACTATCCCACAAAACCAATAATAATAATTAATAATAATGATAATAATAATAAAAGAGTCACACGTCCAAGCTTGTCCCTTGGTTGNTCTTGATCACACCAACAGAAGCAGCTGCAAAGTGAGCTGGGAANTGCATTGGTTAGGGACCNCTNTGTGCCCACCTGGGCTTCTGGGTGNTGTAGCACTAATNGGAAGAGACACTGAANNTCACCTGCTGCCATCCAGGTGGCNAGTAGATGANGCTCCAGAGNAGTGGCCATTTTCACTTCCCTCTCATCTGTCCTCCCACAGATCTCCACNTGGCAGGAGCTGAGGCAGCTTCGGGAGCAGATNCGGAGCCTNGAGGCAGAGAANGAGGCTGTGACAGAGGCAGTGCGGGCCCTGCTGGTGAGCATGGAGAACATGGGGGCTGTGTGGGCCAGGGCAGGCTAGAGGCCACAAGGATGCCTCTGTCAGGAAGTAACAGGAAATTAATTAAAGGGGCTTGGATCATGTAGAGAGTTGGTACCTAATAAAACAGGCCACCAAGGCCTGATGCTCCTAAGGCTGATGAGTTAGCTCTCCTCAGCATCCCCAACCAGATTCTTTTCCTCTGTGTGCCCAACTTCAATGCACTGATTGGACCCCATCCCAGTTCCAAGATGGCTACTACTGCATCAGAGACAAAAATTGAGCTTTTCTGCATCAGGATCTTTTCCAGGAGCAAAGAGACCATTCCGTAAGAAGAATCCCCTCCTGTTGCCAGGGCTCAGACACCNACCCTNACAAGAGTCATCAGCACAGATAGAGTCACTGTTGCTAGTTTAGGGCCGGCCACCGGGGTAGTTCTGAACTGCAGGCTTTCCTAGAGAGGGACTGAATCCAGGCCTGTGGGGAGGAGAGAGCCTGGGTTAGACCTAGTTTCTTAACCTTTTCCCACTCACCAGCCCCCTTTTGCCAGAAACACTCATATTTGTTACATGTTTGGTTTGTAATTAATTTCCATCATTGTGCATAAAGAAACCCTTGCTACTGCCAAATTGTTTGCAACCCCACCTTCCATTATAGCACCCCACATAGATTACCGTTGCCAAATATTTTGCAACCCCAACACTCAGTTACAGCGCCCCATATAGAGTCACAATCCAACATTTACAAAGCTTGACAACCAGTATCACTAGCACAGATGGCTTAGTAGAAGTCACAAAGGGTGTGATGGCACACAGCTGTAATCCCAGCCCCTCAGGTAGAGGCCCAAGAGTTCAGTATCATCACCCTTAGCTACTGTCTTAGTCACTGTTCTGTTGCTATGAAGAGACACCATGACCAAGGCNACTCTTANAAAGGAAAACATTTAATTGGGAACTTGCTTACGGTTTCAGAGGATTGGTCCATTATCATCATGATGGGAAGCAGACAGGCATGGCGCTGAAGCAGGAGCTGAGNGCTTTACCTTGTGATACGCAGGCAGCAGGCAGAGAGCAAAACACTAGGCCTGATGTACAATTTTGATACCTCAAAGACCAACCGCAGTGACATATCTCCTCCAAAAAGGCTGTGCCTCCTAATCCTTCCAACCAGTTGTCACCTGGGCACTAAGCATGCAAACACGTGAGCCTCTTGGGGCCGTTCTGATTCAAACCACAGCTACATATCAGGTTCCAGGCCAGAGTACCCTACATGATTCCTCAAAAAGTCATTTAAAATAAAAATAAAAATAACCTGAGCCAGAGAGATGGCCCACGATTCTTGCAGAGGATCTGAGTTTGGTTCTCAGCACCCCATGTCAGGTGGCTTACAACCACCTGTAACTCNAGCACCAGAAGTTCTGACACCCTCTTCTGGACTCCAAGGGCATCCATACATACATATAACATACAGACACACACAGAGATTCATAAATAAAAATTAAAAACAATAAGGCCAGGAATGTAGCTGAGTGGTAGAATGTCTACCGTGGGCAGAGCCCTAGGTTTAAACCCAGATGCACAAAGAAATAACTATGAAATAAAGAGGTAAGCCTCGTCTTCCCCCACAGAGCCCAGGAGGAGGGAGCAGGTGTCTCACAGTGGCGGGTGTCATTGCTGTTTATCATGTTACCACCTCATGGCTTTACCAGTAGAGAAACCGAGGCAGAGTGGTGGAGGGACCCAGCCAGCACTGACAGAGTGGGAGATTCAGGTGCCATGGTCCTGTTGGAACTTTGACCTCTTCTGTCTCTGCTCCGCATCCCCAAGTTCATTACCTAACCACCTTCCCCTCTCCTCTTCTCCACCAGGCAAACCAAGACAGTGACCAAGTGCAGAAGGTAGGGTTCCATGCTGGTCCCAGTTCTTCCACTACCGTGACAGCATAACTCAGACAGGGTTAGGAGGGAAGGATGAAAAGAACAGCTTCTGGGCGTGGAGANGTGGCTCAGCGGTTAAGAAGAGCACTGGCTGCTCTTCCAGAGGTCCTGAGTTCAATTCCCAGCAACCACATGGTGGCTCACAAGCATCTGTAATGAGATCTGGTGCCCTCTTCTGGTGTACAGAGCACTCATACATAAA
>LZPO01066410.1:130958-143282 GCA_001675575.1 Neotoma lepida | reverse complement strand
GGTAACACACACTTTATCCAGCACTGGGGAAGCTGAGGCAGGAGGATCAAAACTTCAAGACTGACCTGGGCAACATAGTGAAACTCTGTCTCAAAAAACAGCCAAGAGGATGNTGTGTCTTGATTCTCAGCATCAGTGTTTACTATCAATCAACACATTAATTTCTAAGTCATTTGTGCTAGGTGGGTGCNATTATTATGCCCCCTTTTGAGATGGGNAAATTGAAGCTTGAGAGGGAGGTAACTAGTACAAGGTCTCAGAGCTTGGCCTGGGGCCTGCGCTTATAATCGCCACCCCTCACTTCCTGCTGCAGNGTTGGGGACATTTGGAGAGCACAGTGTCCACTGAGGCAAGGAGTCCACAGGCTGAGAGCATGAATTGCTGGCCATGGTGGAGGCATCACAGGCTTTCCGGTTTTCTTTCTGTTTTGAGACAGGATCTCACTATTTAACCTTAACTAATGGCCTGGAGCTCCATGTGTAGACCAGGCTGGCCTCAAACTCAGGGATCTGCCTATCTCTGCCTCCTTCTAAGTTCTGGGGTAAAAGGTTTTCTGCAGGCAGTAGGGAGCCATGGGAGGCTTCAAACAGGGAAGAGATGTGTTAGATTTGTGCTTTTCAGCAGCGTCTCGAGCTGCCCGCTGTGGATGAACTGCAGGGAGAGCAGGGTGCCTGCAGCAGGAGAACCCCAATAATAGGGTCCCAGGGCTCAGGCCTCACGAGTGTCCTCTGCTGTGGGGTGGACTGTGTGTGGAATGGTGGTGCAGCCACTGTCTCCCTCCTCAGGCCTGGGCTTGGGTTTATGTGTCTCTCTTATGCCCTCTCCTCTCCCCAGGGCTTCACCCCCATGACGGTCCCGGACCTTCTCCGAGGAGCTGTGTTTGTGAGTGAGGCCCGAGTGACAGGCCCTCTCTCCCTGAGGAGACTGCCCTGGGCTGGGTCATGGAAGTCAGCCAGAATGGGGGGACTGGGAACAATTCCAGATGCCTCTAGAGGAACCACTGGGGTCGTGACCCCAGTACAGGGGAGGCCAGGGTTATGTGACCCCTGCAACCTTCCCCCAGGAAGGCTGTGGAATGACTCCAAACGCCAACCCATCCCAGATTTACAATATTGACCCCTCCCGCTTCGAAGATCTCAACCTGGCTGGGACAGCAGAGGTGGGGCTGGCAGGTGAGCATCTGCCTGGGTGGAAGAGGGCCAGCTTCCTGCAGGGGACAGGTCACAATCCTAGAGCTAACACATGTACTTGTGTAGGTTGTTGACTGCTCAAAAGTACAGTGACCAGCCGTGTGCTCTGACATGGGTTCTACTTCCTGTGGGAGATGGCAACCCTGGCTAACCCCGTCTTGCCTTTTTCTCCTCCCAGGATATTTCATGGACCATTCTGTAGCTTTCAGGGACCTGCCAGTCAGGTGATGCCCAGTTTCCTTAATCCTAGACCCAGTTGGTAATATTGTCTACCTTCCCTGACCCAACCTTACATGCTCCTCCTAGGATGGTCTGTGCCAGCACCTGCTACCGGGCCGAGACAGACACCGGGAAGGAGCCTTGGGGGCTGTACCGAGTTCATCACTTCACTAAAGTGAGTGGCGCAGGCCTAGCTGACCGTGCACAGGTCATCACCACCACCCAGGACCTCTGACCCAGTGCCCCTGCCCTGTCCCAGGTGGAGATGTTTGGAGTGACAGCCCCTGGGCTAGAGCAGAGCTCCCAGCTGCTGGATGAGTTCCTGTCCCTGCAGGTGGAGATCTTGACNGAGCTGGGCTTGCACTTCCGGTGCGGAGCTGGGCAGGACTGGTGGGGCTTGAGGAAGGGAGTGGGGTTGACTGGGCTGTCCTGCCATCTGCCTCCTTTTCCCTGGGCGAGCCTCTGGATGGTCTAGTCTCTGTCTGCATGATCTTGCTATATAGGAGTATGAAAAGCATGCACAGTAAAGTTATTCCCTGACCCCCCTGAGGTGGCTCCCCATCCTAGAGTGAGGTCCAAGAGACCTCCTTGTCTCCAGGGTGGAGCAGAGCTGGGAAAGGGAAGCACCAGGTATCACAAGGCCGACTCATCCTTTAGGCCACACAGCTTTCCAGAGGACTGAAGAAGGCCACCTCTTCCCTAGGTGACTCATTTCAAAAAAAACTGAGTGTATGCAACCAGGTGGGGCATCGCACACCTGAAATCTCAGCACTTATGAGGCTGTGGCAGGATTTCCATGAGTTCAAGACCACCCTGAACTATAGAGTGCAGTCCTGTCTNAAAATAACTAAGTCAATAAAACCAGTAAGGCTTGATGGAGTGGCTCATATTTACAATCTTAGCACTGAGGAGACTGAGGCAGGAGGATTGCTGTGAGTCTGAGGCCAGCCTGGACTATATGAAACCCTATTTCAAAGGAAACAGAAAAGTGCCTGCCGTGCAAACATGAGAACCTCGGTTCTGATCGCCAGCACCCATATAACAGTGAGGGGTGATGGTGTGCATCTGTGACCCCCGGTGCTNGAGAGTCAGAGANAAGTGGAGCCCTCGGGCTCACTGCCCTGCCTGTCTAGCGCAGTCAGTGAGCACACGCAAACACAGGGCCCAGAGGTGCACACCTGTAGTCCCAGCACTTGTGATGAGGACCCTGTTCAAGGCCATCCTCAGCTACCTAGTGAATTCTAGGCCAGCCTGAGCTACAGGGGACCCTACCTCAAAAAACCATACAAAAAGAAAAAGCCAGTTAGAGAGAACTCCAAGACTGGAGATGCTGTTCTAGACCCTGGGAAGGGTTGGGTGAGTAGCCCATAGACTGCTGCATGGCTGCCCTTCCTTCCCACCCTCTGCCTTCTGTCTCCTCTGGGTACCACCTCCCCAGCACCGGGTTCTCCTGGTCCTCTGTGCCCTCCTTACCCTTCCTTTCCCTCCTNTTTGCCTCCTCCACATCCTTCTCTTCCACTGACCATCCTTCACCCTTGCCCCGTGACTTTTACCCTGTTTTTAACCTTGGTCTCAGGGTGCTGGACATGCCCACCCAGGAACTGGGTCTTCCTGCTTATCGCAAGTTCGACATTGAGGCCTGGATGCCTGGCCGAGGCCGATATGGAGAGGTGAAAGCCCTGGCCTAGTGGGGATGTGTGGTANGACCTTGGAGGATGGGCCCGTCCCCCAAGACAGCCTCTCAATCGCCCCTGCTCCAGGTCACCAGCGCCTCCAACTGCACAGATTTCCAGAGCCGCCGTCTGTATATCATGTCTGAGACGGAGACTGCGGAGCTGCAGTTCGCACACACGGTGAGGCCCACACTGCATCTCCACTTTCCCGTCCTCTACAGCACCTCACCCCNCTCCCAGGGCCAGGATGGAATCAGAACCTGGCCCTGAGCACACCCTTCTCCCAGGTGAATGCCACGGCTTGTGCTGTTCCCCGAGTCCTCATTGCCCTCCTGGAGAGCAATCAGCAGAAGGTGAGAGGTCCCCCAAGCCTGGAATCTCAGGTTTGACAGGAAGACTGCAGGTTTAAGGCCTGTCTGGGAATCCTTACTATCTCAAGTTTAAAAGTGAAAGAGGGCTGGGGCATGGCTCAGTGGTAGAGCCCCTGCCTAGAATCCCCCAGTGAGGGGCTGGGGTGTGGCTCAGTGGTTAAGAGTTGGCCTGGCATGGGAGAGATCCTGGGTTCAACTGGCAGTACCAAAAAGAGGGGGAACAGTGAGAATTTGAGACTTCCACCAGCAGCTGAGGGGAGAGTTGGAGGAAGGGAAGCATCCTTATAACTGCTCCGTCCTCAGGATGGTTCCGTCCTCGTGCCTGCTGTCCTCCAGCCCTACCTAGGCACTGACCGGATCACAGCCCCCACCCATGTGCCTCTCCAGTACATTGGCCCCAACCAGCCACAGAAGCCCAGGCTCCCTGGCCAGCCTGCTGCCAGCTGACAACTGTCTACTCTAGANGCTGGCACACTAGAGACCCCAGACACATAGAACTTTTACCGTGGAGCTGGCCCTGATGTCTCTGTACTTGTCACCTCCCCTCCCGAACTCCTGGGTCTACTACTCTTCCTTCCCTGCCACTGAATTATTGGCAGTGACCCCTACTGTCACTGGGCTGTCAACCAGGGGCATGTCTGAGCCTCTGATAAGAAGAAGGCTACCTGGGGGGCTGGAGAGGTGGCTCAGAGGTTAAGAGCACTGGTTGTTCTTCCAGAGGACCTGAGTTCAATTCCCAGCAAGCACATGGTGGCTCACAACCATCTGTAATGAGATCTGGTGCCCCCTTCTGTATACATAATAAATAAATCTTTAAAAAAGAAGAAGGCTACCTGGGGAGAGCCGTAGAACTCCATCCCGTCCTCCTTCCCGCCTTGGTGCTGAGCAGGAGGTCCACAATAAACAATCACAAGAGCAAAGTCTTCTGGATCTGTGATCGAGAGAGGTGCTAGGTGACTGCTCCTGTGCCACATCATTCAAGCGCCTGTGGCTGCCCACAGGGCTCACTGAAAGAATGTCATGGCCTCTCTTCCTCTGGGACAAGAAGGNCATCATCTTCTGATCGCTCCCTCAGTTGAGCCAGCTTTATCCTTATCCTTTGGCCGATGTAGGGGAATCTGGTATGGCTCAGTTGGTAGAGTGCTTGCCTAACATGCACAAAGCCCTGGGTTCAGTTCCCTGGCAATGAATTAACTGGGCATTTTAGTATGTGTCTATATAATCCCAGCATAGGCAGAGGCAAATCTGGTAGACCTAAATTCAAGCCAGCCTGGAATACATCAGGTCCTATCAAAATATAAATTCCTGGAGTCTGGTATGGTGACACACATCTGTGGTCCCAGCATGGGGGAAGCTGAAGCAGGAAGATTGAGAATTAAAGGCTTGTGCGGTAGTGCACACCTTTAATGTCAGCACCTAGGAGGCAGAGATAGGTAGATCTGTCTGAATTTGAGGCTAGCCTGCTGTACCTAACAAGTTGCATGCCAGCTGGGCTACACAGAGAAACTCTGTCTCAAAACACACACACACACACCCTAAAAACCACCGGAAAAGATGGATGGCTCAGCAGTTAAGAGCACTCACTGGCTACTCTTTCAAAGGACTCCGTGGCCACCTGCACTCACAGGTGTACATACCCACTGCCACACACCGGCAATTTAAAAGGAAGGAGTTCACAGCTAGTACAGGCTGTCTCCANCAAGACCCTGTCTCAAACAAAAATAGATTACTGGATATTATCTGTGGCGGTTCACACTTGTAATCCCTGCATTTTAGAAGCTACAACAGGAGGATTGCCACAAATTTGAGGCCAGCCTGACCTACATCGCAAGACCCTGTCCTCCCCCCAGAAAAGGGGCGGGGGGGAGAAAGGGGAAAGTTACTTGGTGGTTGGTTAAGGCTTCGTGTGGAAAGTGCTGCATTAGTGTGACAGCCTGAGTTCGGATCCTTGGAACCCACGTAAAAGCCATGTGCCCTTGTAACCCAAGCGCTAAGTGGACAGTCAGATCCCAGGGGCTTCCTGGCCAACTGGTCTATCCAAAAAGTCTAGCTCCATGTTCAGTAAGAGACCGTCTCAGAAAACAGTGGAGAGCAACAGAGGAAGTCACAGCCTCCACATGTGCATACACCACACACATGGTACTGAGGTGGCATGTAGCCCTTGAAGTTCCCAGTGCAGGGCAATGCCCAAGCACTCGTATTTCATCCTCACCCAAAAGCTCTGGAGTGGGTTGTCACCAAAACTTTCCTAAATATAAGCAAGCTTAAGCAATTGTCCCAGGGCGGCACAGCTGGTGGATGGTGGAGCAGGGACTTGGCCAGAAGGAGCTCGCATCTCTGAGGAAGTAGATTTAGGAGGATCCACTTTCCAGACAAGGAAAGAGCCGAGGAAAGGAGAGTTGCCCAGTTCCCACCTGAGTCTCTGGGGAGAGCCTTCCCTCAACCCCCACCCTGTGCTCCTGGGCCAGAAGCCCGGAGGGGTGCATGCTTGAGTGTGGGTTCCCATGAATAATTGAGGGTCCTGGAGCGCCCCACAGCTGTCCCCTCTCCCTGAGCCGGGGAGGGGGTGGCGGTGACGTCATTTCCTCCCCCTGCCGGGGCCACTGCACCTGAGTTATAAGGCTCTGGCACTGGCTGGCTGCTCAGCGGAGAGGTCCCAGGTCCGGACTCCCCACCATGCCGCGCCGGGCACNCACCTCCACAGCACTGCTGCTGCTGCCGCTGCTCCCGCTGTTGGCCCTGCTGCTGGGGGCTGGTGAGTCCAGAGCCCACAGAGGGATTCGGTGGCAAGGCAGTACACCTGGGGTCGGGCNATAGACAGGCAGCGGAGCTTACACTTAGGGACAGCACACATGGCAGGTGCCNGGCTGGTGGACTGAGATTCCAGGGGAGTTGGGGTCAGTACCACGGACAGTACCTGTTTCCTCCTTCCACAGCCTCCTCGGCTCCGCTGGTGCCCAGACCCTCCAAGGAGGAGGTGAGAAAGAAACTTTTCTTTGCCCTCCCTATCCCGTTGGGTCCCCTCTGCCCAACTTCTCCCAGGATCCCCACCTCTTTCTTTTGATCCAGTAGCCCTTGACCTTCCTCTGACCTTTCGTCCTTGCCCCCAGCTAACCCGCTGTCTAGCAGAGGTGGTCATGGAGGTGCTGACACTGGGCCAGGCCCAGAGAGGCCCCTGCACAGCTCTGCTCCACAAAGGTAGGGATGCCTTAGTTCCCCTCATGCTCCTAACACCCTTCCCTACTCTCCTACTGGCCCACAGTGCATGTGGAAGAATTCCCAGGTCTGGGTTAGTGTGATACTACTTACCCCTCCCACACACACACACACACATGAAAAGCCTGGCTCCCTTGAAGCTCCCTGTAGCATAGGGACTGGAGCAGCGAACATCTGCAGCCTGTGACACCCCCTTCCCAGTGCCAAGCAGTTACCTTCATGATGTCGGGGAGGACCCAGAACTCTTCAGGGCCTCCATTTCTTAGNTGGATGCACAAAGAACACCCTGTATTTTCCTGCCAGAGATATTCGAGACAGAGCCCCATGGCTGTGTGTCCCTTGAGGAGAAGAGGTTGCTGGGTGGGGAGTTNAACAAGCAGGAGGCTGGAGAGATGAGGTCCAGCCAGGAGATAAGGGACAAGGAAGAGGAGGCAGCAGCAGAGAGGACCCACAAGTCTGAGGTACGGGAACAGGCCATCCACACACAGCTCCACAGCCGGCTCCATCAGGAGGAGGAGGAGAAGGAGAAGGAAGAGAAGAGCCAGCCAGGGAAGACCTTTGAGCGTATGTGGGAGCAGCATCTAGAGAGTGCCAGGGGCCCCCAGAAGCGGGTGGCTGAGAAGGCCAGCGATGAGGAGACGGCCCAGTTTCAGGCAGAGGAGAAGGGCATGCAGCTGCTGGGCGGAGGCCGCCATCTGTGGCAGGGGGCTGAGATGGCCGGGGCAGAAAGGCGTGAAGGGTCCTCGAGCCATCGTTACCACCTGGAGCAGCCAAGCACCAAGGCCAAGCAGGAGGAAGAGGCAGAGGAGGAAGAGGCTTCAGAGCAGGAGGTGAGTGAAGGGGGCACTCCAAGGCCACCCAAGGGGGTCTCTTCCAACACCTCCTNGTGCTGGGCCACAATGAAATACACCATGAAATGGGGTCAGAGTGACCAAGTATGCACCAGGACTAGGTAACAATGCCCAAGCAAGGACAGTGACCAGNAAGACACCACTAATTACCCAGAAGCATCAGGGTTAGCCACCATAGCCCATCTGTACCAAGTAAGTCGGCTCCCACTGAAGCTAGCAGCTACTCTCCTGGTTCACTAGGCTAGTGACAGACACTGTTGGCTAAGTCATGCGATGCTGAGTGTGTCCCACAGGCCAGCAAGATGGCTCAGTGAGTAAAGGCACTTGCTGCCAACCCTGGCAACCTGAGTTCAATCCCTAGATCCCACATGGCNGGTGGAGAGGACTGACTCCCACAGGTTGTCCTGTGACCTCTCCATACACACTGTGATACACATGTGCACATACACACCCACAATAAATAAACATATAAACTTGGTTTTTTCCTTTTTCAGTTATGAGCTGGAGAGATGGTTTAATAGTCAAAGCACTGGTTGTCCTTCCAGAGNACCCAGGTTCAATTCCCAGGACCCACATGGTGACTCTGTAACTCCATTTCCAGGGGATCCTGTGGCCTCTCCTGGCCTCCAGGGGCACCAGGCAGACATGTGATCTACAGACACATGTATGCAGGCAAACACCCATACACATGGTTTTCTTTTAAATGAATTAAATATAACCTTAATTGGGAGCAGCAATCAAAATGGCCATCACATCACAGATGGGTCCCCCAGGGCCGGGATGTAGGTCCATGGTAGAATGTATACCTAGCATGCACAGGCCCTGGGTTCAGTTCCAAGCACTACGTAAACCAGCTGTGATGACACGCATCTGTAATCCCGGCACTCAGAAAGTGGAGGCAGGAGGATCAAGAGATCAGTGTGGCGGGAAACGTGGGCCTCCATGCTGGTCAGGTGGGCAAACAGAACTTTGGGGTTTGTGGGAACAAAGATGGTAGCCGTCACTGACCATGACAGACAGCTAGGAAGGGACTTCAGGCCACCAGTGTATGAAGTGGCAGGTCTGATTCACAGTGGTCAGAGGTGGTAACCGCATTTCTGATCTCCCCCAGGAAGACGATGTGGAGCGGCTAGAGCACGTGAAGGAGCAGCTGAAGAAGGCCACTGCTATGCTGGGAGAGGCACTTGGGAGGGAAGGCTGACCCCTCCACTCTGCTTTCCCATACTCCCTAAGGCTCAGACTGTTGACCTCAGAGCCCCCAACCCACCTGGCCTCCTGCTCCACTTCCAGCTGGCAGGGACTGGTGTGCAAGGGTGTGCCTGAGAACCAAGCTGGAGAAGTCTGAGTCGGGCAGGGGCTGGGTTCAGACTGACTCAGGCCCCCACCCCACCCTTCCATCCCTCTGAGTGAATAAAGCACAAAGCAAACCCCCTGGCTCACTCTTGGCTTTGGAGGGATGAAATAAGCAGGAAGGCACTAGCCATCTGGGCTCTGGTTGTCAGGTCTGAAATTTTATTAAATTGGAAATTATATTAATATTAGAACTTAAGTCAGGCGGGGTTGGGGTCATCAGGAAGAGGTTTGGATGCTGGGGAGGGAGGTAGCGGGTTTTGGCTCCTGCCACTGTGGACCACGATGTCATCATATTCATCCTGGGGACAGAGAGGGATAGCACAGGGGTCAGGTAGCTGCAGCTGCCACCTCGCCCACTGCCCAGGTCACAGCACCTAAAGGGGTCTCACTGTGACACCTGTGTTCCCTTGCCCCTCCTTTAATGTCTCACTCTCAATGTGCAACGATGGAGGCCATGGCTCTCAGCACCCCCTTCCCCCACCACTACCCTGAGGCCCCAGCCTCCCAGTAGCTCGGGTATTACAGCCACCTGACATGGCTGTCTCCCCACTGNCTNCACCCACCTTCAGCCCTCTTCATGCTATACCAGCCCCTACCCAGGGGTGTGCTGTTGTCTGGGTTCTTCAGTAATGCCCCCCCTCACTGCTGGTTGAGGTCTTTCCCTACCATCAGTGTTCTGGCCACTCTGACCAAGGTCACCTACCTACAGCCCAATTTCTGCATCTCCTGCTCCCAAAGTCACCTCCCATGTTCATGCCCACCTCTGGAGGAAGNCTAACTTAGCTCATCTTTGGTTTTTTGGGGTTTTTTTTGACAGAGTCTCACTATGCAGCCCTTGCTGACCTCAAGGTCACAGAAATCCACATGCTTCTACCTCCTGAATACCTGGATTCAAGGCTAATGGTGTGTGCCACCATGACAGACTGCCTCAGCTGCCAGCCACCACTGCCACCCTTGCCCAAGTCTATGACAGTTTCCCCACATCTCATGTGTCCCTTGTCTGCCAGTTCCCTGCCAGCATCCACCCAGGTTTCTCNTTGCTGGTTTACCCTGACCCCTCCAATTGGGATACCCGCTCCTGACTTACGCCCTCATCTCTGCTGTCGCTGTCACTGTCNCTGCTGCTGCTGCTATTGCAAGGGCCAAGCTTATCATCCTCATCCTCAGGTTCAGGGGCTCCATGTGCACGGAGGAGGCGGGCAAGGATGGGGTTGGGCCGGAGCAGGGCGCTGCCAAGTGGGGTGCGGCCCCCATACATGCGGGCGGTGGGGTCAGCACCCGCATTCAGGAGAAGCTGCAGCACGCTGGCTGCCTGGGCTTCTACTGCCAGGTGCAGAGGGGTCCGGCCACACGTGGGCTCCTGTGGGATGTGCCAGAGCAGTCAGTGAAACCAAAGAGGGGACAGTGCCCTCCCCCACACTGGCCCACCACGGTGGCTCACCGGTTTATTGAGGTCAGCTCCAGCATTCCTGAGCAGCTGGACCATCTCCGCATCTTTGTGGATGACAGCTACATGGAGTGGGGTGTGGCCTGGGGATAGAGCAACTGGTGTGAGATGATAAGCTAAGCAGCCTCAGCTCCGTCACGACCCTAAGAAGAGCCATGTGCGCTAAGGATACCAGGTCTGGAGGCTGGCTCCTCAATTCCAGATGCCTAAGTCTTGGGTATCAGCATGCTGGTGGGTGTAAGCCTGAGTGGTGNGGGGTCTGTGATTTACAAGGAATGAGCCTGGGGACTCTGAATGAGAGCACTTCATCTGTGGACCAACAGAACCATGTCTGGTCTTCCTTCACAAAGAACAGAGGCTTGGCTAGCATGTACAGCTCTTAAGTTCCATCCCCAGCATCATAAATAAAACAAACAAGGACAATAGCAATAAAGTCCCACAAAGGACCTGGGACACTGGCTACCAGATGACCTCAGCCCTTTTATGGGGAAGCCAGGTACTTTTCCCATGAGGCCTGACTAAGGAGGGTAACCTCTGCACCCTCTGCCCATGGCTGGGAACATGGGATGGATCCTCTCATTGGCTTATATTGGGGACAGTTCTGGAGGGAAGGCACCTTGCAGATGGGTAGCCCAGGCTCAACCACTGTGTCCTGGCATTTCTGGATCTGTGGGTGGGCAGGTCTGGGCTGCAAGTGGTTTGATGACCAGGGGAAGAGGAGCCCTGTATATCTAATTCTTAACACCCCTAAGGCCGAGTGAAGGTCCTTAGTCCCAGTACTGAGATTTCTGGAGCCTGGGGATGATTTTGCTTTTAGGAGCTGGTTTTGCTTTTGGTTGTTTTGAAACAGAAGCTCACTATGTAGCACAGGCTAAACCTGACCTCATGATGTTTCTGCTTCTGGCTTCTGCCGCCCAAGTGCTGGGATTATAGGCACACATAGCCATGNCCTGGGATGGGTGTTTGTTTGAGACAGGGTCTTCTGAACCTAGACTGGCCTCAAACTAGCTAGATAGCACCAAAGATAATCTTGAACTCCTGATCCTCTTGCTTCCACATTCTAAGTAAGGACTGGTATTATAGGCTAGCACCACCATGCCGAGTTTATGCTGGGGATCGAATCCAGGGCTCTGTGTATGCCAGATAAGCACTCCATCAATTTAGCTATGTCCACAGCCAGCGGCTGGGTTTCAGGTCGGGTAGGAAGAGCCAGTAGCTTGGTTCCCTGGCTCTGGCCAGNAGCTTGCATCCTTCCCAGGGCCCAGGGCCCTCACCCTCATAGTTTTCAGCTTCTAGCTGCAGCTTCCAGTCTTCATCACTCGGCTCTTCTTCGTTCTCTGGGTTGAGTTGGGGGTTCACAGCGACAGGGGTGTGGCTGGTGTCTGGGGTATGGTCCCGGCTCTGAGNGAGGTAGATATCTGAGGAATCCCTTGGGCGTCTGGGGCGGGGCTGGAGCAGCACGCATGCGCATGTGTGAGCCCTCACCCGGCAGGCCAAGTGCAGCGCGGTGTGGCCCCCTCTCTCAGCCACCAACACTCCTGCGCCAGCTGCGTACAACTTCTCTACCGTGGATGCCTCCCCCAGGATGGCTGCTAGGTGCAGGGCTGTCTACAGGGATAGAGGGCAGGGGTTAGGGCCATACTGACAATCCTGGACCCGGCTCCCTATAGCGACNATCCCCAGTGGCTTACCTGGCCTAGGTCATTCTGCAGGTCCAGGTACTCAGTGCCGGCGGAGAAGCCCAAGAGGAAATCCAGGAAGGGCTCATGCTGATGTATNACGGCCAAGTGCAGGGCCCTGGGGACAGAAGGCAGAGGTCAATAACCATGGAGCATCTAGTGTGTGCTACAAACTGTGGTCACAGTTGGAAACACTTCAGTGTCTGGGAGAGCCACGGACGGGAGTTAATGCAGCAACTTTGTTTGTCTGGCTGGTTGGTGTTCTGAGATAAGACAAGGGTTTTCATAAATTGCCCAGGCTGACCTTGAGTTCAAGTTCCTCCCA
>LZPO01066410.1:97736-112218 GCA_001675575.1 Neotoma lepida | reverse complement strand
TGTCAGAAATGGCCACCAGGGGGAGGATAAATTCTTTTGGGGCCGTATGGCTGGAGGCCCTAGTTGGGGAAGGGACAGCTCAGCCCTCAGGTGCTGCCCAAGCCCAGGACACTCCTAACTCAGCCTCATTCACAGAACAAGGCCCAGGCCTGAAGCTGACAGCCTCCTTAAAGCCCCATACTCCTGCATGTGGTTGTGGGTGTCTCGGGCACCCTTGTTTGCCAGCTTCTATGACAACAGAAGTCCACCCAGTTCTGAGCACTGCCAGTGAGCAGAGCGAACACCCCTGTACTCCTGGTGCTGATATTCTCATATGTGTGACAAGGACAAGAGGGATGAGTCACAGACCTAGTATGTCAGATGGTACCAGGCCTCTGAACAGTTACNCAGGAGGCCAGTCAGGGGTCTGTGTGAGTGGATGCTGATGAGCACAGGGTGGGCATGGAAGCCTTGCCAAGAGGGTGACATTGAAGCAAAGACCTGAGAACTGGGAGGGAAGGAACCTTCAGGCAGAGTTCACTATGGGTGTGTGTGGGGACAGGGGCAANGGAGCCTCTGAGGGCAGGCAGGAAGCTGCCGTGTTTGTCCAGCCAAAGTGGATGAAAGACGGACCTTTGGTGAGGGCTACTGAGGAAGAACAACAGGAAGACTAGGCATCTCCTTGGAAGATGAAGCCTGGATGCTGGGGTGTTCCTTATCTGAGTACCTCCTGTGCTTTCCTGAGATTGTTGGAAGGGAGGTGTCAGGGAGATGGCATTCTGCCTTGAGACCCTGGGAGACAGCTACATAGAAGGTGGGGGGCAGCTGGCATGGAGCCTGGGCTGAGCAGAGAGGCAATGGCTGGAGAAGCAGCATATGGGTATTGACTCAGCAGACAGAGCCAGCTGTGAGTGAGGTCTGCCGAGTGCCCTGAATGCCGGCATGTTCAGATTTCACCAGAAAGCCAGCACAGTGTGGAGTGTGCCAAGATCTGACAACTACCTGCAGGAGTTTTAAACTTTAATTTAGTTGGGGTGTGTGTGTGTTTGCAAGTGTGCACACACATGTGCAGGCATGCCAGCCACATCAAAAGTTTGGAAGTCCCAGGACAACTTGCAGGAGTCAACTCTCTCCTTCCATCACAGGGGTTCCAGGGGTAGAACTCGGATCATCAAGCTCGGTGGCAAGCACCTTTATCTGCTGACCCATCTCACTGACCCCACACATACACTTTGAAGAGGGGTTTNTTTTTATTTTAAGTGTGTCTATGTACCATGTGCATGCAGTGCCCACGGTGGCCAGGAGAGGGCGTTAACAGGTGGTATGAGCTGCTGTGTGGGTGCTGGGAACCAAACCTGGGTCTTCTGTGAGAACAAGCAGCTCTCTTAACTGCTGAGCCGTCCCTCCAGCCCCCACACATAATTTTTGAGTGACTTATTGTGTAAAATTTCTAACGGTGGAAAAGAACGTTCCACCTGCCCACTCGGACGTTTTTTCCCTCAGGCACTCTGCCCTTTTCTCGTCCTCAGTCACTGTTTGAGTCACTGACCGCCTTCTAGGACACACCAGCTTTGCTTCTGAGTTGTGCCGACGCAGCATCTCTGTAGCTGCTAGTTTCAGCTCAGGACACAGGAACCCGTTCACACATTCAGACAGTTGTCATGATCACTCAAGCCACTGTGGTCCCCACAGAATGGCGNCTGCACATCTTTGAAATTGAGTATTGAAATTCACAGTACAGGGGTTCTCTACAAGCTCCTTTTCCACTCAGCCCCTTGTCTGGGCACCTCCCACACTCACACTACACAGCAGCACCATGCTTTTTAAAAGCTGAAGATTATAATCTTTTTTCCTTTTCTTTCCCCTATGGGGCTGGCGTAGGGGTGGGGTGTGCTGTGATGGTAGGCCCCAGGGCTTCCTGTATGCGGGTGTGGGGGAGGTGCTCTACCACTGAGCCACACCCCCAGTCCCTCCCTGGAAGATTCTAGGCAAATGCTTTACCGTTGAGCCGTGAGCCCAGGCAGGCCTTGAACTTGCCATCCTTCTGCCTTACCTCCGCCTGTAGCTGAGGTTACAGACTTGCACTAGCCCAGCTTTCCTCTGTTGGTGTTGGGTAGAGGCAGCAGTCTGCCACATCATCATGAGGGGACACCGTGCAGACTTACCCAGGTCCTGGGTCACTTAGCTGTGATGTGCAATAGGGTAGATGTGCCTGAGGCATTTCCAACCCACATCGGGTTCATCAGGACATAGCCACCACCTGACCATCTGTGTGGATAGGAGGCAGCCCAGTCTGAGATTTCAGGCATCTCCTATGATCCTGAGCCCTGTTTCCTGTGGATACAGGGGCTGTGGTAGTTGCCTGGGCCATTACTTAGTCATTTGCTTACTCTCCAGTGAGGGACTTGATACACTGAGTCACTTACAAAGCTGATGCAGGCAGGATCTGTGACTGTGAGGCAGGGTGTGGTGGTGAATCCCTGTCATCCCAGCTCTCTAGAGGGAGGGTCTCAAAATGCTCTGGCCAGGCATTAATATAATAAAATNAATCAAGGCAGAAGTGAAGGTGGCTGCTTGTAATCCCTGCACTTGGAAACTGAGGCAAGAGGACTGTTGTAAGTTTAAAGTCAGCTTGGGCTACCCAGCTAGTGTCAGGCCAGCAAGGGCTACATGGGTATTACAACTACCACAGNCCCTGTATCCACAGGAAACAGGGCTCAGGATCATAGGAGATGCCTGAAATCTCAGACTGGGCTGCCTCCTATCCACACAGATGGTCAGATGGTGGCTATGTCCTGATGAACCCTCCCTCTCTAGAGGGAGGCAGTCTCAAAAACACATAACTCCTCCCAAAGAAATAATTTAGGCATTCTTTTATTTATTAATTAAAAAGAAATTATTACATTTATTTAGTGCGGGTGTAGAGTTCAGAGGACAACTTGGGGGAGGTATTTCCTTCTACCATGTGGTTTCCAGGGATCAGAATCAGGTTGTCAGGTTGGTGGCAAGTGCCATCACCTGCGGAGCCATCTTGTCAGCCCTTTGTTGGGGTTTTTCAAGGGGTCTCACTCTTGTCACCCAGCTGGAACTCACTGTGTAGCTTAAGCTAGCCTCAAACTTGTAGTAATCTGGGATTACAGGCATGATCCACCATGCCTGGCTTTATTGTTTATTTCGGGTTTTTTTTGTTTTTGTTTTTCAAAACAGGATTTCTCTGTGTAGCCCTGGCTGTCCTGGAACTCACTCTGTAGACCAGGCTGACCTCGAACTCACAGAGATCCATCTGCCTCTGCCTCCTAGTGCTGGGATTAAAGGCCTGTGCTGCTATGCCCGGCCTTATTTCAGTTTTTGAGGCAGATTCTTCCCATGTAGCCCTTGCTGGCCTGACACTAGCTGGGTAGCCCAAGCTGACTTTAAACTTACANCAGTCCTCCTGCCTCAGTTTCCAAGTGCAGGGATTACAAGCAGCCACCTTCACTTCTGCCTTGATTAATTTTATTATATTAATGCCTGGCCAGAGCTGTCACATACAAGCTGCGCAGGTTGGGGCCCACACAGGTACAGTTATTTTAATAAATTTGTGGCAAATGACAAGAAAGTGTGGCTCTCTAGCAAAAGACCTTCTCTGAAAAATAGAAGCAATGACCCAAGTTTACAGAAGAATGTCACATGGGGCTGATGATGGCAGTGGGCCTGGCCTATAGACATTTGAGTGTGGACACCCTTTAAGTAGCCCTGACTGTTAACCCTTCGGTGGCCCCCTGGAAGAGTGGGCACTTTCCACACATCCTCACCCTCCCTCCCTTGTCCCCTGCAGTCCCACTTCTCAAAGCCCATGAGGGCTGGTGGTCCTCCTGCCCTTCTCTCTGTCTTCCCCTGCAGAACATAGATACACTGGAGCGAGTGGCGGGGCTGGAGCCCCAGGACCTGGTGGAGGCCCACGGCACCTTCTACACCTCCCACTGCATCAGCTCCAGCTGCCGACAAGAATACGCACTGAGCTGGATGAAAGGTGAGGCTGGGGGATAACGGATGAGGCCAGACCCCCCNACTCCTTGCCCGTGCTGTAGCCAGGGCTCCAAATGGTTTGGAACCAGTGTGGTCCTGTTCAGTATTTTAGCTCTTGCTAGTTAGTCAGTGAGTTGGTTGGTTTCCTTTGAGACAAGGTTCCCTATGTAGCCCAGGCTGGCCTTGAGCTTGCACTTCTGCCTCAGTCTCCCTGGTGCTGAGATTGCAGGCATGCCCTACCATACTCAGATCTCTTGCTCTTTGCAGTAGCTGTAGAAGCCCCAAGGATTCAAGGTGGGGACAAGTCATGGCTCCTTTGCCACCCCTCTGCCAGGCTGTCATGCATATGAACTACGGAGCAAGGCCAGCCACACGTAGACTCACACCCACAGTGGCCACATAGCCACTGAAGTCATGAGCACCTGGCTCTGTGGCCTCCGAGGTGTTTCACCATTTTACATGAGAGTCCTTCATCAAGGCAAACACAGCTACATCCTGAGGACAGCACTGAAACGAGGGGGCCTGTGTCTGCATCCAANGTGGTGCCGACTGCTCCATTCGTCCACTGAGCCCTAGAAATGAGCCTAGTGAACCAAAGAATCAATTCTCTACTACCATGTGGGTCCCAGGAATTGAACTCAAGCTGTCAGGCTTGAAGATGGCACCCTTACCTTCTGAATCACCTTGCTGACCCAGGACATTTTAACTTTTCTTTCTTTCTTTCTTTCTTTCTTTCTTTCTTTCTTTCTTTCTTTCTTTTTTTTTAAAGACAGGGTCTTTAATTTTATTAAATTTTTGTTGATTTAAATTGTAGAAGTCACACCGGGAGCCATGATATATGCCTATTATCTATTGCTTGGGAGATAGAGGCAGGAGGATCAGGAGTTCAGGGCATTGCTACATAGCAAGTAGCCAAGTTCCAGGCTAGGCTGGGCTACATGACAAAAAATGAAAATAAAAAATAACAATAAGTTCCATGGAGCTCAGACTGCCATAGTAGACGGTGCAGGAGGGATTTGTAGAGAGGAAGCTGGGTGCAGTACTGGTTAGAGATGAGTGCTAGGAGCACACATGACAGGGCTCCCTACTGTCACTACTGTCACTGTCCCAGTTCATGGAAGGACAGAGCAGCCAAGAGAAACAGCCAGTCCCCACGCCCTAGTGCCAGCACCAGCCTGTTTCTGGCAGCCATTGTGCTGAGTCTGAAGCTGCTGTGTCACTCTGGGAAGCTATATTCTTTATGCTGACTTCACAAAGCCCCTGGTGTCCCCTTGAGATTAGGACAGCTGTGGCCTTTGTGGCAGGACCGTGGAAGGTGGCCTTTCTGACAGAATGCCAGCCAGCTGCCCCCAGACTGAGGGTTCCTGAGCAGCCCGAGTGTGCACAGCTGGGGTGAGGGACAATGGACATCACTCCCTTTATGTCCCTGTGGAATTGCGTCTACCACCCGCAGAACAGCGTGTTGTTTGTGGAGAAATACCCTGCGTGGTGGTGGCTAAAGCCGCACTCTGTGAACGGATAAATGAGCAGCTGAGCGACTGAGTTCCAGTTCTGTAGTCTGCAAAGCTCCCTGCTCCATAANCAATAAGGAGTGTAACTGTCATAAGGGTAGTATTGGAGACGTCTGTCACAGAGTCCAAGCGGGAGAGCCAGATGGCTTTGAGGTTGGCTTCATCCCAAGATTACCTGTATGTCCTTTCCTGACCCAAGGACAAATAGAGTCCTCAAGACCCATTGGAGATGGGGGTCTGGTAGAGTCCAGGGGTGCCTGTCAGAGGCAGGTGGGTTTGCTCCTGTGTTTACCACCTCATTCACTAGCTATAGGCAGTGGTGCTTGGAGCCACCCCCTGCAAGCCTGAAGATGAAGGGGACAGCTCTCTAAGAAGGGGCTCTTCTCTGATAAGCCGGAAGGACACCCCAGGAGATCCCTTAGTGGTGNGGTGTGCTGTTTGTTTTGTGGTGCTGGAGCTTGGACATGCAAAGTCAAGTGCTCTACCACTGAGCCACACCCCAGCCCCTCACTGGGGGATTCTAGGCAGGGGCTCTACCACTGAGCCACACCCCAGCCCCTCACTGGGGGATTCTAGGCAGGGGCTCTACCACTGAGCCACACCCCCAGCCCCTCACTGGAGTATTCTAGTCAGGGGTTCTGCTAATGAATCATGTCCCACGTCCCATAATGCTCCACCATTGAGCTACATCCTTAGCTCTTGACTTTTTGTTGTTGTTGTTTTTTAAGTACTTTTCACATTTATTTCTTTGTGTGCTTGCATGTGTATATGTGTGTGGGTATATACATACNACAGCATGCCTGTGGATGTCAGAGGACAATCTGCAGGAGTTGTTTCTCTCCTTTTAGCATGTGGGTTCTTGGGATTGAACTCAGGTCACCAGGCTTGGCAGCAAATGCCTTTTTACACTGAGCCACTTCCCTGCCCCAGCTCTTGGTTTTTGAGACATGGTCTTGCTGTGTAGCCAAGGCTGGCCATGAACTCACAGTCCTCCTCCTGAATTCTCCCAAAAGCAGGTTTAGTGGCATGCACCAGTGCCACCTGCCTGGGATGCATTTATGTTGACAGTAGGGAAGGACAGAAGAGGGCTGCTCCAGCCTTGGGGGCCTCACACCTCTCNCTCCTTCCCTCTTTCCCACCCAGAGAAGATCTTCTCAGAAACAACCCCCAAGTGCGAGAAATGTCAGAGCGTGGTAAAGCCTGGTGAGCCTCAGGGCTGGGGGGACTGGAGCTGGGCCCTCTCCACCACGTTCCCCTCATTCCACCTCTGCTGCCTGGCTCATCCCCTACTGTCCTGCAGAGGGTGGGTATCTGTCTGCTCCCGTCAGGCCCTGTCCCTGTGTCCCTTTGTTTCTACCTCAGACATCGTGTTTTTCGGTGAGAATCTCCCGCCGCGCTTCTTCTCGTGCATGCAGTCAGTAAGTGTCCACCCTGGGCTCGGCCCACNTGGGCTGCGGAGCTGGAGGGGAGGTGGGCCGCAAAGCCAGAGCAGGGGGGGTCCAAGTCCTTACTGGCTACTCCCTGCAGGACTTCTCCAAGGTGGATCTCCTCATCATCATGGGCACCTCCCTACAGGTGCAGCCCTTCGCCTCCCTCATCAGCAAGTAGGTTGGGGGTGGGGGTAGGGCTGGGGGTTGGCTGGGGACAGGGAACAGGGGCAGATCCTGAATCCCAGCTCCCCATTCCCAGGGCACCACTATCTACCCCACGCCTGCTCATCAACAAGGAGAAGACAGGCCAGGTGAGTCTGCCTCAACTTCCCTCTTCCTCTGCTCACTGGGGGCAGTTTCACCCCCTTCCTCGGGAGGATGAGACAGGTCCAGTGAGAGAGCATCTGTGCTTTAGACTTGCCAGTTCAGGCTGGAGAATATGGGAGTCAGGTGCTGGGCCATCCTGACACTACAGGCCTCTGTGTCACTCTGGATTCCTTTGAGCAAATGACAGAACCATACCTTGAACCTGCTGAAGCCAGGGTGCTTCCTGGGACCCAGGAGACCACTGTACAGCTGACTGGCAACTGAGACTGCCCAGGCCTGACTCACCTCTCCAGGGGGGCCTCAGTCCTGGGCAAGTGTTCACTTCTGGGGAGCATCCTTGCTGGAGAGAATAGACACCAGGAAGGGGTGTTGCCTGCCTGTGACACAGACAGCAGGAGGCACAGTCACGGCATGTGCCACAGGGTTCCAGGCATTACCATTCTAGTACCTTCTCACATATCAAAATCTGGGGACTCTCAAGTCCCTCATGTGGAGTGGCAGATTGCTTGTATGGAGCACACACATCCTGCTGGAGATGCTAAGCTGTGTCTACTCGACATGTGGTGCGACGCAGAGTGAACACTGGAGATAACTGTTGAGACACGCTGTCATGTGGCCCTGTCCTCTCAAACTCACTGTGTAATTACAGATGGCCTTGAACTAATCTTCTTGCCTCTGCCTTTCAAATTCTGGGATTACAGGCCTGTGCCACCAGACNTGGCTGTGTTATTTGTTTTGGGGGAGCTTTTTGTAGTTGTTGTTTTGTGGTTTGTCTTTTTGTTTTTTGTTTTTTCAAGACAGGGTTTCTCTGTGTAGCCCTGGCTGTCCTAGAACTCACTCTGTAGACCAGGCTGGCCTCGAACTCAGAGATCCACCTGTCTGCCTCTGCCTCCAGAGTGCTGGGATTAAAGGTGTGTATCACCACCACCCAGAAAACGTTTAGAAATTTAAATATCACCATGTCCCATCTCAACCAGCAACTGCTGACTTTACAAAAGGAGGGATGACAGAGGGGGGTGTCTGGTGGATGGAAGGCTCTGGGAAAAAAGCTTAGGTAAAATGATAACACCCTCCAAAACAGATTCTGATTAAACGTCTGACAAATCTCAGTTGACAGGAAACACAGGGGACAGAAGAACACATGAAATGATACAAGAAGGCATGTTGGCATGCCTTTGCACTCCCATACTGGAGAGGCAAAGACTGATGAATACCTGGGCCTAGGTGNTACCAGTCTCATCAATTTTGAGTTCCAGGCCAATTGAGAAACCTTGTCTCAAAAAGAATATGTTTGGGTTGGGGATATAGCTCAGTGGGAGAGTGTTTGCCTGGCATACACAGAGCCCTGGGTTCAAACCTCAGCACTGCCAGAAAATAATAATGGTTTTGGACAAGAGAAATGGCTCAGTGGTTAAGAACACTTTCTGTTCTTCCAGAAACCCAAGTGCAGCTCCCAGCACCCATGTCAGGTGGCTAACAACTACCTCTAACTCCAGCTCCTGGCTACTGATGCCCTCTTCTAGCCTCTTTGAGGACCCACACATACAGAGACACATAGACATACTATATGCACTTAAGAAGTAAAAATAAGCTGGGGTGGTGGTGGCACACGCCTTTAATCCCAGCACTCAGGAGGCAGAGGCAGGTGGGTCTCTGTGAGTTCGAGACCAGCCTAGTCTACAAAGTGCATTCCAGGACAGCCAGGGCTACACAGAGAAACCCTGTCTCAAAAATAAATATAAGCCAGGTCTGGTGGCTCCAAGGCTGTGCTCTTAGCTATCTTCTCCCCCACAGACAGATCCCTTCCTGGGCATGATGATGGGCTTGGGAGGAGGCATGGATTTTGACTCCAAGAAGGCTTACAGGTGAGGTCTGGGCCTGGGGCTGGAAAGAGGGAAGGACAAGCTGAGGTGGGAGAGAAGACAGAAGGCTGGCCAGGCCTCAGCCTGTTCTCTAACTCCTGCTCACACTGCAGGGATGTGGCCTGGCTAGGTGACTGTGACCAAGGCTGCCTGGCCCTCGCTGACCTCCTCGGATGGAAGGTGAGGAGCTGGACCACCCCAGCCCACCCTGAGCCCAGCCCTATGAGGATGTCTGGTAACCTCTGACTTCTATGAACTTTGTCCCTGCAGAAGGAGCTGGAAGACCTTGTCCAGAGGGAGCATGCCAGCATAAATGCCCAGTCAGGGTCACAGGCCCCGAACCCCAGCACTACCACCTCCCCTAGAAAGTCCCCACCTCCAGCCAAGGAGGAGGCCAGGACCAAAGAGAGAGGGGAGCACCAGTGACCACTACCTCCCGAGCAGGACAGTGGAGCCCAGCCAGCACTGGTCCCTCTAACATGAGCTGCTGTGGGCCTCAGTAGATCCTTCATTCTCTTAACCAGTTTCTTCAAACCAGGGTCCCCAACTCAATCCTAGAAAATTCTAATATACCTGAGGGCTGAGGCCTGCACAGCCCATCCCTAACAGCCCACAGCCTCTAACCACCAAGGGCAAGAAGTGACCTCCCCTAACTTCTAACAACTCCCAGAGATCAGGTTACCCCCAAACTCCTAATTGCCAGAACAAGGCATTTTTCTATTGTTCTCAGGGGGACTGTGGCTAAATCAAATTAACCTACCCCACAGAGGGGCTGGATTTCTATGATGAAATATAACTTCACCTAGGGGTTGGGGTCTGTGGGATCTCTGAGCCTGAAGGCCCCCCCCAACTCTCTGCCTCCAACAAAGTGGGTGCTGGCCTCCCTTTCCTAGGGACCCTCTTGCCAGCCAGTGGGGCATGAGCAGGAGACTTGCTTATTGGAAACAAATTAAAAACCAAAACAAAGCAACTAATGAGCTGTGTGGCCTCTGCTTCTTTTAGTGGGTACCTGCGGCATCTGGGGGGAGAGGAAGGGGGGCCATAAAGACACCAGACCGATCACTTATGGCTCCAGGATCTAAGGAGTGATAGTGGGTAGGGCCAAGAGGATGCCCCATAGACAGAGTGGCCTGAAGACTTTTCACCCTGGCTCTTAGCCTACCAGAAGTCCATTCTTCCAAAAGGGGAGCCCTTAAGGCTGTTCCCCGGAAAGGGAGAGGAAGGTGATTTCAGATGCCCCCAGCCCCGCCTCTTCCCCTGCATGCGGGCTTCCTCTCCAGAGAACACTTTCGCTTCCTGCTGCTCAGGCTCCCCTCGGAACAGGTAGGGCCCCCAGGGACCCAGCATCTGGCTTCTGCACCCACAGCTGCCTCCATCCAACCCTGCCCAGCACCACCATGTCTGGATCTCCTCCCAAGGGTCCTGGAGGGGAGGAGCACCCGCCTTCCCCTCTCCACCCCTCTTCCCTGCTTATCCCTGAGGTGTGCCTGCCCCCTGCCCCCCTGACACCTGAAGCTGCCAGTCAGCAGCTAATTGATTTGTATAGCTGTTAATTAGCTGGCTTGTATACAACNCAATACCCTAACAGAAATGGAACCCTCACAAAAGGGCTAGCCCACTTCTCAGGCCTCCTCTCAGGCCCAGTCATGTAATGCTGGGCCTAGGCTGAATAATTCAGATGGAAAGATGGGGGTGGGGTGGGGGATGGATAATGGAAAGACGGATGGATGGTCTCGCTCCAGACCCACATCCCCTACTCCTGAGACTGCTGTGGGGGAAAATAGTCAAAAGGGCTCACCCTGAGTTGAGAATCCCTTACAGGGTTCCCTTCTTGGTGAAGAAGATGGGGTATAGTTGGCACATGTGATCCCAGAACATGGGAAGTGGAGGTGGGAAGATCAAGAGTAAGAGGCTAGCCTCTACTACAATACACAGCAAGTATGAGACAAACCTGGGCTACACGAGGCCCTGTCTCAAAAAGAAGAAAGAAAAATTAAGATTGGGCCAGGCAACGGTGGCGCACACCTTTAATCCCAGCATTTGGGAGGCAGAGGCAGATAGATCTCCGTGAGTTCGAGGGTATCCTGGTCTAGAGAGTGAATTCTAGGACATCCAGGGCTACACAGAGAAACAGCAAAAAGTTAAGGTTTGACAGACAAATGGATAGCTCAGATNTGAGATGAATAAAAGCAAGATTTTCACAGGAGAATCCAGATATTGGGCATATGGGGGTAACCTGATCCTCTTGGCCCTACCCACTATCACAAATATGGCTCTAGAATATTCTTTCAACTTTTCTATATGTTTAGAATTATTTTTTTTTCTAATCAGGGCTGAGTATGGTGGTGCATGACTATAATCCCAGCACTCGGGAGGCAGGTGGATCTCTTTGAGTCTGAGGCCAGCCTGGTCTACAGAGTGAGTTCTGGGACAGCCAGGACTACACAGAGAAACCCTGTTTCCAAAAAAGAAAAAAAAAATTTGTATGTGGGGGAAGGTATGCTAGGGCTCCTCTGAAGGCTGGGAAAGGAGGAAGTGGGTNTCACATTGCATCTGGATAGAGTGCTCTATTGTGAGCCAAGAACTTTGCTAGGCTCTGGTTTTAACCATGACAGTTATCCAGCTCGCACGCACTTGTATGGTTGCAAATAACCTCCGTGAAGATCTTGGAATATCCCCTTCTGTTCTAAGTTCCTGTTGGGAATGCTGCCCTCCACCCCAAGATACACAGGCCTTTCTCCTGGGGTCCCCAGAGTTGCCTGCCACCCAACAACTAAAGAACTGCGTGGCCACCCCAGCCAGGCATAGTGAGTGGCTCAGGCCTATAATCTCAGCCCTTGAGAGCTTGAAGTACAAAGATTGCCATGAGTTTGGGGCCAGCCTCATCTACAGAGCTAGTTCTAGGACAGCCAGGACTACACAAAGAACACAAAGAAACCCTGTCTTGAAAAACAAAACAAAGAATGGCTCTTGGCATAGCTGGGGACCTCTGAGGTCCATTCTGATCAGGCAAGCTCTCTGAGCCAGATATAATAGAATTAAATTATTAGCCCTTGCCCTAGCTGGAGCAGCCTTGAGTCTTGTTTTCCTCCNTGCCAGAGGCCAGAGCATGGCTCACTGGTGCCTGGCAGCATGAGGATTGCCCAGCCAGAGGACACGGTGTCTGCAGCCCCTACTGAGGGGGACAGGTGAGCCTACCCAATGCCACCCCCCCAGCTCCATCTTTGACCTTTTGTCCCTGGGCTATCCCTGCCTGTTGGACCCCATGGCAGTGGCCAGATTCTACTATGACCCTTGACCTCCTGGAACCTGTACATCCCAGGCTGGCTTGGCCACTAACAGATGGAGCAGGCAAGAGCTCACTAGGGGTCCTCAGTACCCCGGAGCCACTTCTTCGACTGCAGAGGACACAGAAGGTGTGGCAGGTCCCAGAGCTGGATGCTCAGCATGCCAAGGCCTTTTTGGAGCTGTGGCCACTGGGGGTGAGTACTCATGGCTGGGGGTCACTTCTGACCTTCCCTGTGTCAACTTGTGTCAGGTAGGCTACCAAACACAATGCAAACTGAGCGANCCCAAAATTTAGGAATTTGTTTTGGGAAAAGGTTTATGTAGCCCAGGCTGGTTCCCAACTTACTATGTAGCACTAGCTGACCCTGAATTTCTGATCCTCTTGCCTTCCCAATCCCTGAATACTAAGATTACAGGTGTGTGTGTGTGTGTGTGTGTGTGTGTGTGTGTGTGTGTGTGTGTGTAGGAGAGAGACCACACTCAGCATATGCAGTGCTGGGGATTTAACCCAATGCTTTATGCATTCAGGGCAGGCACTCTACCAACTGATTTGAATCTCCTGGCCTGTTTTTTTTTGTTGTTGTTTATTTTTTTAAGATTTATTTATTATGTATACAGAAGAGGGNGCCAGATCTCATTACAGATGGTTGTGAGCCACCATGTGGTTGCTGGGAATTGAACTCAGGACCTCTGGAAGAACAGTCAGTGCTCTTAACCACTGAGCCACCTCTCCAGCCTCCTGGTCTGTTCTATAGGCATCGACAAACAGCTGTCTTTCTAAAAGCAAGGCACCTGGCAACTGGAGTTTAGCAGCCCCGTGACATCAGGGCTGGCTGTTCTGCAGCTCTCTGAGCTTTCTTTGTCTTACCTGGGGTGTGGCCCAGGTCCATGCTATGTGCATCCCAGGCAGGAAGAAGAGAGGTGCCAGGTGCTTTTGNCCTGAGNCAGAACACATGGCAAGAGCCCGGCAGCCAAGATTTAAAAGATCACCTGGGAGGGGGCTGGAGAGATGGCTCAGAAGTTAAGAGCACTGGCTGCTCTTTCAGAGGCCCTGAGTTCAAGTCCCAGCAACCACATGGTGGCTCACATTCCTGCATCAAGCTGATTCTTGCCCTCACCCCTCCTCTCCAGAGCTTCCTGGTCATAGGACAAGATCCTAGCCAGGTCTCACGTGGGCAATCTTCATACAGCCAGGCACCAGTGAGCCATGCTCTGGCCTCTGGCACGGAGGAAAACAAGACTCAAGGCTGCTCCAGCTAGGGCAAGGGCTAGTAATTTAATTCTGTTATATCTGGCTCAGAGATCTTGCCCGATCCAGTGATCCACAAGAGATCCAGTGCCCTCTTACCCTCTATAATGAGATCCGGGGCCCTCTTCTGGCCTGCAGGCATACATGCAGGCAGAACACAGTATACATAATAAATACATCTTTTTAAAAAAGGTCACCTGGGAGTTATACGGTACAGCCAAGCCAGCACTGAGTACCTCTATGTCACTATGTAACCCAGGCTACTCTTGAACCCACTATTTTCCTGCCTCAGCCTCCAGAGTGCTGGGATTATAAGTGTGCACCACCAAGCCCCGATGTCCATCATTATGATTTCCTAGAGCTCAGAGTACTAATGCCTTGAACAAGACATTCCACAGGGTTGTGCCTGGTGGCCCATGCCTGTCACCTTAGCAGTAAGAAGTCTGATGCAGGAGGATCAGGAGTTCAAAGCCAGTTTTGGCTACTTAGTGAGTTCAAAGCCAGCCTGGGCTACATTGAGTCCTTGTCAATAACTAACTAACTAAATAAATACATTCTTTAGGGAATATAGGATAAATTTGGAAAGGACAGCTAGCAGGATTTGGCAGACCACAGCTGCCCCATCTTGAGGACATTATCCTTGTAATGGCAAAGATTACTGTCAGTGCTATGTGCTCCCAGCTTCAGAAACCCAGGTAAGGGCTGGAGAGGTGGCTCAGAGGTTAAGAGCATCGACTGTTCTTCCAGAGGTCCTGAGTTCAATTCCCAGCAACCACATGGTGGCTCACAACCATCTGTAATGAGATCTGGCACCCTCTTCTGTATACA
>LZPO01066410.1:37135-50230 GCA_001675575.1 Neotoma lepida | reverse complement strand
AAGTAATTCTCCTGCCTCTGCTTCCTGAGTGCTAGGATTACAGACACCACACTTCATTTGTTTGGGACAGGGTCTCATGTAGCCCTGCCTGGCATTGGATTCACCGGGTAGTGGAGGAAGACCTTGATCCCCTGGAACATCCTGGTCATGGGTCCTTGGATGCTGGCACGTATCACAGCACTCTGTTTTTGTAGTGCTGGATATGAAGCCCAGGGTTTCCTGCAGGCCATGCGAGCATTCTACCGACTAAGCTAACCTCAAACTTGCAGAAATTCTCCTGCCTCCCCNTTTCACGTGCTGGGATTTGGGTCCCCAGTATGACCACGGNCTGCTGTTCATTCCAAGGATTCATAGGCGAATACTATCATTTCCTCCGCTTTACAAAGAGAGTGAGGTGCTGCCTCTGGATAGCCGGGAAGGGGCAAGGGTGGAACTGGAACCCAGAACCTGTGGTCCCATCTGTGTGTGCTCTAAGCCCCTGTCTTACAGTGTGCAGGGTCAGGAGGTACGTGGCACTCCCCTATCATATTGGCTTCTACCGGCCACCTGTCCAGGTATTCCTGTGGCCAGTCCCTGCCCTGCCCACTTGATCTCACCCTCCCTCTGCCAACAGTCCACAAGGCAGGGCTTTATGGTTCTGATAAAGCCCTGTAAGGTCNAAGTCCAGGAATACTTCCTCTTTGTGGGGGACCTCGGAGCGGCAGCATCCCTGCCTGGATGGGAGGCTAGGGTGTGCCCTAGAGATCCCCACCAGAGACTTCATGAACTATCCCCTGACAGCCACTCCCTCTAGTATAAGGGCCACCTGCAGCCTGCCACCATTTCACACTCCCTCACTTCTCTCAGGACAAGNTATCAGCTCCGACTCTCAAGATGGCCTTTGTCCCAGCGCCAGGCTACCAGCCCACCTACAACCCGGTGAGGTGCCCACCTGAGCCCAGANCTCCTCTTCCCCAAACCCTGTTTTCCTTTTCCCCCTTTTACTATGCTGGGCAAATATTCTTCTATGAGCCATATCTCCAGCCCCTCATCCCTAGTTTCATCTCCTCTGCTTAAGGGACTGGGGGGGTCTTTGGGGGTGACAAGGAAGGGCTGTGACAGGCAGGCAGCCTCTGAGGCTCTTCAACTGGCTCCTTCTTCAGACCCTGCCCTACAAGAGGCCCATCCCAGGTGGCCTCAATGTCGGAATGTCCGTTTACATCCAAGGAGTAGCCAAAGAGAACATGCAACGGTGAGCTAGTCCCCCCACCCCACCCCTGCTCACCCCAGGGAGGGGCTTTCTCCCTTCCCTAAGTCTGGCGCCAGGCACAGTTGGGAGCGTGCTGGGACTCTGGGGTTCACAGGGTCTCTCTGGCTGCTAGTGGGGTACAAATGGCCTATGGGGACAGAAATGAACAGGAAGACCCCAATCTAGGAGGTGGAGGAAGGAAGGAAGCGGTGGAGGTCCAGTAGAGTAAAGGACTGAGTGGGTCCTATCAAGATGGGCCAAGAGGTCAGGAAGGGGTCACCAGGAGGGGTGGCCCCACAGCTGGGATAATACCCTGAAGTGATAGACTTGAGAGANTGAATTCAGATCACAAGCTCAGAGCCTAAGGTCACCTGCCCCCGGGGGTGGGGACACTCAGCCACTATGCAATTTAGAGAGAGTACTGGACATCTCTGTACTTCAGCTTCCCATCTGTAAAATGGGCTGATTGTGCAAAAGAGAGCAATTCCACTAAGGCTTGACTTTTTCCATGCTTCAACTCGGTAATTATTGAACTAAGTTCCCCATGTTGTTTGCTTATCATTTTCAGTGTGCATGTGCGTGCAGACTGTATTTGCATGTGTGTGCAGACTGTATTTGCATGTGTGTGCAGAGTGTATGTGCATGTGTGTGCAGAGTGTATGTGCATGTGTGTGCAGAGTGTATGTGCATGTGTGTGCAGACTGTNTGCATGTGTGTGCAGAGTGTATGTGCATGTGTGTGCAGAGTGTATGTGCATGTGTGTGCAGACTGTATTTGCATGTGTGTGCAGAGTGTATGTACATGTGTGTGTGTCATCCAGAGGTTAACCTGCGGTATCTTTCTCAGGCACCATCCACCTTTGTGTGCTTGTGTGTGTGTGTGTGTGTGTGTGTGTGTGTGTGTGTGTGCATATGTGCACATGGAGGCCAGAGGTCAACTTCAGGTGTCACTTCAGTCACACTTTGTTTTTTGTCTGTTCTGCTTTGTTTTGTTTCGGAGACAGTGGTCTTACTATGTAGCCCTGGCTAGCCTGGAACTCAGTACGTAGACCAGGTTGGCCTCTAACTCACTGAGNTTTGCCTGCCCCTGCCTCCCTGGGATTAAAGGTGCGTGCCAACGTATCTGGTTTATCTGCTTTGTTTGAGACAAAATCTCTCACTGGGCCCCAGAGCTTGTTGGTTAGGCTGGCTGGTCAGTGAGCATGAGGCCAGCTGTCCCATGGGTTTGTCATGCTTGCAGAGCAAGCACCGGCTAAGATGTTCCTCCAGCCTCCCAATTCTTGTGTCTTTATTTGGTGTTCCCTCCTTATTAAATAGCCACATGTACTGGGAACAGAGTCTGGATGGGGACAAAGGTCCTTGCCCCCAGGTGGTGCATGTCTGTGATCCCAGAATTCTGGAGGCTGAGGCAGGAAGACCACAAGTTAGAGGCTAGCCTGGGCTACAGAGTGAGCCGGAGTGAGCCCTGACCTACATCATCCCTCCCACCGCCCCCAGAAGAAAAAACNATAAAAGAAAGACAGGAGTCTGATCATTGAGGAGACTCTGGGGAGAGGAGAAAGAGAAGTAGAGAGGAGAGGTGGCCACAGACTCTGCCATACAGAACTTAGGGTCCCTACCTGCCTGTAAGCTGGGTCAATGGTGTCAGGGCCCCCGTCAGGGTGGCGCCAGGACAGGGTGAAGTCAGAGCCTCTTACAGAAGACCGCACGCACTGGCAGGCAGACACTGAACCANCCCTTTACATGCCACCAGGTTCCGTGTGGACTTCACTGTGGGGCAGGATGAGGGGGCGGACATCGCTTTCCACTTCAACCCCCGCTTTGATGGCTGGGACAAGGTGGTCTTCAACACGAAGCAGAACGGCCAGTGGGGGAAAGAGGAGAAGAAGATGAGCATGCCTTTCAAGAGAGGCAGCCACTTCGAGCTGGTCTTCATGGTCATGTCCGAGCACTACAAGGTCTGAGCTCCCTCCCTGCAGNCCCCATCCCTGCAGCCCCTCCCCGCAGCCCTCCCCACTCCCTGCAATCCCTTTTCACCCTTGTCCTCCCTGCCACCTACCCTGCTGATGGAATCCAGAGTCTGGTGCATACTGTACACATGCAAAGTACTTTCTCTATAACTAAGACACCCTCCCAGCCTTCTTTTTACTTTTAGGGTTTTTTGGTTTTGCTTCATTTGTTTGGTTTTCTTGAGACAGGATCTCTCTACACAGGCCTGGCTATCCTGGAGCTTGCTATACAGAACAGACCAGCCTTGAACTCACAGAGATTCACTTGCTTCTGCCTCATGAGTGCTGGGGTTAAAGGCGTGTGCCACCACCGTCAGTTTTAATTTAAATTTCCATGCCTTTAATCCCAGCACTCGGGAGGCAGAGGCAGGTGGATCTCTGTGAGTTTGAGGCCAGCCTGGTCTACAGAGTGAGTTTCAAGACAGTGGGGACTGTTACACAGAGAAATCCTGTCTCTTGGGGGGTGGGGGGAAGATCCCTTGAGGCTGGGGAAATGACTCAGTCAGTAAAGTGTTGCCTATGCAAGTTTGAGGACCTGAGTTCCATCCCTAGCTAATAATGAGCCTCGAGTGGTGGGCCATGCTTATAATCCCAGCTCCAGAGAGGCAGAGATAGGAGGGTCCTTGGGGCTTGCTGGTCAGCTAGCCTAGCCTACTCGACAACTGCCAGGTTCGGTGAGAGACCCTGTTTAAAAAAAAAACAAGGCAAATGGATGGCTCTGAGGTACAACACTCACAGCTGACCTCTGGTGTGCACATAAATGTGCACACATGTGCACCTGCACAGACCTGAACACTCATGCACAGGCATACACACTAAATAAATAAATACAACCCCATTTCTACCTTCTCACAGTCCCTTGTGTCAGGGTGCTGATGTGTGACACCTTCTCTTTGGCCTCCAGGTCATGGTAAATGGAGATCCCTTCTATGAATATAGGCACCGGCTGCCGCTACAGATGGTCAACCATCTGAACGTGGATGGAGACTTGAAACTTCAGTCAATCAACTTCCTTGGAGGCCAAGCTGCCCCAGCCCCATATCCGGGCCCATATCCGGTATGGAATGTCTCTTCNTTTGCTTCCTTGACTCATTGTCACATTCCTCACTGTCTATGTTCTGACTTCTAGTCCCTTGGATGAGTGGGCCTAGGGACCCTGTGGTGATCAAGACATCCATCAGGAAAAGACACATGACCAGACAGGCATGGCTCCCATGGTCAAGACCATGAGAGGGGATGCAGGTAGAGAGAGCGTCAGGATTCAGATAAGGAGGCTCAGGCAGAGGTCTTGGGGCAGGGTTATAGCAAGGAGTTCTGAGCATCTAAAGGAAGAATCTGACTTAATCAAGGAGGGCTGCCAGGAGGAAGAAGAGGTGTGTAAACCGGGTCAGAAAGTGAGACAAGAAAAGACTTGCAGATAAAGAGTTTAGGACTAGCAAACAGATTCAGGACAGGCTGCCTGACACATTAGTCACCCAGGAAACACAAAGCCACAGTGAGTTGTCACTACATACCCATCAGGGTTGTAATGGAACAAAGCNTGGTACAGTACCAGGTGTCCTGTTTGCAGGCATGTGGATCAGCAAGCACAGCTACCATATGGCTGTTCAGAGAGTAATTTGGTGCAATCACCTTGGAAACTGGCCAACAGAGCTAGATCTGAAGGCCAAGCAAACATGGGTCCCAGTGTCCTAGAAGCTCCACACCCAAGTACACAGCCTGCAAGGAGTCTCCAACACACACCCACTGCGATAAAGCAGCATGCCACTGCCAAAAGTCTCAAGTTGAAGCTTGCTTAATGGTAGAGCCCCTGTCTAGAATCCCCCAGTGTGGGGCTGGGGATGTGGCTCAGTGGTAGAGCACCTGCCTAGAATCCCCCAGTGGGGAGCTAAGGGCCTGGTTTGGCTAGAGTAAGCTAGCTTAGGGTATGGGATGAATTCCTGAGTTCTTTTCTCAATCAATACTAACCAACTAACCAACAAAAGCCTAAAAGTCAAAACTGTCAGCCTGGGGACTAGAGAGATGGCAGTGAAGAGCACTTATAGCACCTCAGGTTGGTGGTGGCACACACTTTTAATCCTAGTTCTCAAGAGGCAGAGGCAGGAGGATCTCTGTGGGTTGAAGGGCAGCCTAGTCTATATAGTGAGTTCCAGGACAGCCAGGGCTATCTAGTGAGACTCTGTCTTTATAAAACCAGGAAGACCTGGGTTACAGTTCCCAGCACTCAAGTGGTGGCTCACAAGCATCTGTAGCTCCAGTCCAGGGAANCTGAACCCTCCTCTGACCTCCACAGGCTCTGCACACACATGGTGCACAGACGTGTACTTAGGCACATACACATACATTTAATAAGTATTTTGAAATAAAAGATAAAATAGAACAGCTTGTTCTTCAACAAGTCAATGAATCAAAATGATGAGTTTATCACCCAAAGGAGAGAAGGAACAAGTTACAGCTACACAATCATGGGGGAGGGGGAGAGGGGGACGGGGGGGTGGTGGAGCGGGGGTGGGGGGGTGGAGTGCTGACATCAAATATGGAGTCTGGCCCTACATGGTGACTCCTGTCTGTAATCCCAGCGTCAAGAGGGTGAGGCAGGATGTTCACTGCAAGATGGAGACCAGCCTGAGCCACATATCAAGACCCTGATGTTTGTGTTTGTATGTGTGTGTGTAGGGAGTGGGGGAGGACAACAGACAGATTGATTGGTTGGAAGGGCTTTCAGAATAGGAGTTAATTAAAAAGATGAGCTAACAGTAAAAATAAGGATGATGGGCCGGGTAGTGGTGGCGCACGCCTTTAATCCCAGCACTCGGGAGGTAGAGGCAGACGGATCTCTGAGTTCAAGACCAGCCTGGGCTACAGATCGAGTTCCAGGACAGCCAGAGCTGTTACACAGAGAAACNCTGTCTCAAAAAACAAAAACAACAAAAAGAGGATGCTGAGGGAGGGAAGGTGTTCTGGAGAGAATAGATAGCCTGTACAGCACTGCAGCTCCAAGAGAGACAGAGCTGCAGAGACTGAAAGAGATGGAAACAGGCACAGTAGAGAGCCTGGCGGAGACGGGAACTTGGGCTGACTCCTGTGCCGGCTTGCTCTAGGGTTGGGCGTGTGAAGCAGGGGGCCAATGATGGCTGGAGATAGGATGACAAGACATTGATCATCACAGGCTTGAAAAGAAGTACCAACGGCCCCTGTTTGCGTCTGGAATTCCACTTTCTAGATTGGTCCTAGGCCAGGGGGCTGCAAGGGGTGAATGAGGGGCCTGGGACAGAAGGGACTAATACAAGGTTGTGGAAGGGGGAACAAAGAACAGGATTTAGCAGGTGTTGTCCTAAAGCCACTGAGGCTCTGGTGGTCCCTAAATACAGCAGGGTCTATAGATGTACCAAAGGGGCTGCCCCAAGGTAAACTCCTCAACACTTTCCAGTCNAGAATTAAGGGTCCTAACCATGACCTCCTTCCCCTTCTGTGCCCACAGGGACATATGGCTAGGCCAGCTCACTCTGTAAGTACCTGCTGAGGGGTGGGCAGCCTCCCCCAGAGGTGGAGGATCAATGGCAGAGGAGATCTGGGGGCAGTTGAAGGACCCCACATTCGCTCACCACTCTTGCCTTCTGTCTGTCCACCCTGTAGGGTCCTGGGCACTACCCTCCACAGATGAACAGTCTGCCTGTAAGTGGGAGGGGCATAGTGGGCACGTGGAGGGGTGGGGATAATTTGGGGTGGGGAGAGGGATGGAGACATGTTGGATAAGGTATTTGTCAAATATTATATAGTGACATCCCTTTCTTCTTTTGTAGGTCATGGCGGGACCCCCAACCTTCAATCCGGTATGGTGTTCCAGGGGCTAGGGGCTCTGGGGAGCAGCTGAAGAGAAACAGGGAATGTGGGGAGCCCAGAAAGGGTGGACTACATGTGGGCTGAGGGTTTGGGGGTGGGAGGTGAGGGGTAGATGCAGTTGGTGGCCAGGGTTCAGGAGGAGATGTGGTTGGGGACAATTCACAGGCAAAATGTTGCCTCTCTGTGAAAATGTGGTCTTGTACCTGGCTTCTCTAATCAGAGACTGGATGGGACCCGTGTTCTTTTTCTACAGCCTGTGCCATATGTGGGGACCCTACATGGGGGGCTTATAGCCCGAAGAACCATCATAATCAAGGGCTATATACTTCCCACAGCCAGGAAGTAAGCACCCAGGCTGGCATGGGAATCTTCCCCTCATCCTTTAGGCCCAGAGATCAAGACCCCAGCCCTTCCTCCCTCAGACCCAGAGGTCAAGACCCTAGCCCTCCTCCCTCAGGCCCAGAGATCAAGACCCCAGCCATCCTCCCTCAGGCCCAGAGATCAAGACCCCAGCCATCCTCCCTCAGACTCAGAGGCTGGACCCCTTTGACACCTCATTTTGTCCACAGCTTTATCATCAACTTCAAGGTGGGGCCCTCGGGGGACATAGCTCTCCACATCAACCCTCGCATGGGNGAGGGCGTGGTTCGCAACAGCTTCATGAACGGCTCCTGGGGCTCTGAGGAGAGGAAGATCACCTACAACCCATTTGGCCCTGGGCAGTTCTTTGATGTGAGTCTGGGGGTCCCCTTCCTGCCTCCCACAGACCCGGGTCCTGCTAGGCCTTACCTCTCCCCTCCCCCACAGCTGTCAATCCGCTGCGGCACGGATCGATTCAAGGTGTTTGCCAACGGCCAGCACCTTTTTGACTACTCGCATCGGTTCCAAGCATTTCAGAGGATAGACATGCTGGAGATCAAAGGGGACATCACCTTGTCCTATGTTCAGATCTGAGCTCCTCCTGGGGAAGACGAAAGACCCCCCTAGTTCTGTTTAAGCCTCTAATAAAATGTCTAAGGGGTCTCTGTGTGAGTGTGTAATTCGTTCACCTCCCCCATGGCTCCCGTGGCTTCCATCCTGCCCTGTTTTTCCAGACACCTACCCATCTTCCCTCATCAGATGAGGAAACAGGCAGTGTGTGTGTGTGTTTGTGTGTGTGTGTGTGTGTGTATGTTGGGGAAGCATAAAGAAAAAGTTGAGTGGGGTGGTACATGCTTCTAATCCCCACTTGGTAAGTGAAGCTAGGAAGTTCAGAAATTCATCATCATCCTTAGTTACATAGTATGTTAGAGGCTAGCCTGGGCCACGTGAGACCCTGGCACAGAAATGAAGGGAGAGGAGGGAGAAGGAAGGAAGGGAGGGAAGGAGGGAAGGAAAACAGGCAAATTGCCAAGCTAGGAATACTAACACATGCCTGGAGCTCCATCGCTTGAAAGACNGAAGCAGGAGTGGGCCTTCAAGGCTAGCCTGTGCTACATAGTGTAGGACTATATAACGAGACCCTGTTGTTGGTAATACAAGTTAGGATAGAAAGTGAATTAAGTACAACACTTTGGATTCACCAAAATATAATAAATAATGGAGTATTTTCTCTNAATTAGTCAATTGTTAATGGACTGGACATTATTAATGTAATTCNTGACTGTATATTGTATATAGTTATTGTACTTATTGTATATAGTTTTTCTTGTATTTGTTATAACCTTCTTTTCATATTTTAGATAAAAANGGGGAAATGTGGTGATATATTGTTTGTAATCTAAGAAATAAAGCTTGCTGAAGATCAGAGGACAGAGGTCAGGCAGTGCTAGCACACACCTTTAATCCTAGCACTCGGGACTCAGAGGCAGAGATCCATCTGGGTTTCTGTGAGTTCAAGGCCACACTGGGCTACACAAGATTAATCCAGTCTAACAGAGAAACAGAGCCAGGCAGTNGTGGCACACACCTTTAATTCCAGCACTAGGAAAGTTGAGACAGGAAGTGATACGGCTGAGCAGAGAAAGGAATATAAGGCAAGAGGAGACAGGAGTTCAGAGCTCTTTTGGCTGAGGACTCAGGGGCATTCAGTGTGAGGATTTGTGGAGACAGAATCTTCCTCTTTCAGGCTGAGGAGTTGGTGAGGTAAGAGGTGGTGGCTGTGGCTTGCTCTGCTTCTCTGATCTTCAGGCAAGTTTTATTTCTTAGATTACAAACAATATATCAACACACCTTGTCTCCAAAAAAAATTTTTTTTTGAGTAGAGTGTCCTACAATGCCAGCACTTAAGAGGCTAAAGCAGTAGGATTACAACCACATTGAGGCTAGCCTGAGCTAAGAGTAAGAGCCTCTCTCAGAACAGAGAGAGGAAGAAAAAAGGGGGATGGGAAAGAGGAAAGGAAGAGAGGAGGGGAAGGAGGGGGGAGGAAAGGAGAGAGAGAGGGAAGGAGGGAAAGAGAGAGGAAGAAATTGCCCAAGGTTACATAGCCTACAGACGTCACAACTAGGAATGTGGTCTGGCTTCCTGTCATTCCATCCATCTACCTGCTTACCCATCTGTGATGTTTAGTTTTTACGATATTTTTTTTGAACTCTCACTTTGTAGCCCCAATATGGAACTCACTTTGTAGATCAAGCTGGCCTCGAACTCAAAAAGGTCTACCTGCCTCCTGAGAGCTGTGATTAAAGTCGTGTGCTGCCCCACCTGGCTTGTGATGGTTTTGATTGTCAATTNGAGGCATCTACAATCACCTGCAAAGAAAGTCTCAACAAGGGTTTGCAGTGGGTGGTGTGCTTCAGCGATTCATAACTAGTCAGTAGCCTGAGACTGTCTATTGCTGTGTCACAATANCCCAAGACAGCCATAAATGAAGGAAAATAATCAGCCAACCACATTACTCCATCCAAGGCCCAGGTGTAGAAGAGTTGGCAGAAAGAATATGAGAGCCAGAGGAAGGGGTGGGATGTTACATANCCATTTTCTTGGAATTGAAACATTCCATTTTGGAGGAAGGCCCCTTAAGATTCAGGAAATTCAAAACTGATAAGGCTCAGGAGTTAACAACTTCCAAGTCTCAGGGAGTTCCTCAAACTTACAGGATTCACAAGGCCCCTCCCAAAGGTAATCTAAGCAGTAATGATTGCTGGGGAGAGAAGACTCTCTGAGTACTTCATTTATGATGCGGTGTGCTTTTTGGTGACAGAGCTGCCTTTGAGTAATCTGTGATACAATAAGTAACCCCTTACCCATATTGTTCCTGTTACCCCAATAAACTCATCCATTTTCTAAGCTGGACTTTTGTGGAATTGTTTCTTTGGTCTGCTGTCAGTGCATATTCTGAAATGAACAGAAATTTGCCCATGATTCCCCAGGACAAGTTATATCATACATGGGTCTTTCATTTCCAGAGTCTGGTGTGACCCAGCTGTCCCAGTATGATGGCCCTGGTCTCCTAGGGGATCTCCAGTCTCAAGATGACCTGGGACAATACCAGGAAACTCACTCTTTCCAGGGTAAACACACTCCCACACAGCTTGAAGTTTCAGTACCAGGAAACTCTAGGTGACAAGAGTAACTCCAGAGCTCTAGCAGATTTCCAGACTCCTGGAGGCTTGGACACGGAGTTCTGAGCATTGACCAGAGACTCGATGGTTGCCTTAGAACCTCAGATTCCCAGAGAGACTCGGGGACCCATCACGAAGTCAGAGGGAACATCAGTGAGGANATCAAAATTCACTTAGAAACAGGGAACCCAAGACACCAATGATCAGAGGTGGCCCCAGGGACATGATGTCTGGGCTCTGATGATCCCAGAGACACTGTACCCTCTCCCCTGGGATCTGGAATGTTACCTGCCGGACTGGTTAGGGATAGTACCTTAATTCTCATTCCGTTGATCATACAGATAGCTTTGAACCCAGGTCTTAAGGGAGATGGTCTGCAAGATTTGGGTGGGGAAGGGCATGAGAAGCAGGGAGACAAAGAGAGGGAGGTGGATCAGCCCCAGGTAGGAACTCCAGGGACGGACAGCATAAAGAAGAGAAGAGCGGCTCAGAGAGGAAGAAGAGACACACGGGAAAGAGACAAAAGCTTACAAGACAAGGAAGCCGGCAGGGAGNCTGCCATCAGGACCAGCTANTGAAACCAGAGAGATANGCAATGCCCAGCTTTTCCGATGCCCACTTTTTATTTTGGTGGGAGACCTTAGCCAAGCCCAGCCTCCTCATCTGGTCCTACCCTGATCTAGACCACCAGCTCAGCCCCAGAGCACAGACAGACAGCAACGGTGTGACAGGGAGCTGGTGAGGGGACCTTAAGTAAAGGCAGGTGAGACCAAGTTTGGTGACTCAGCCCAAACCTTCCAACCATCACCCACACCTGGCACAGACCCTGGCCCTGAGGGAAAGCTGTCAAAGCTGAGCAAGTCTCCTCCTGCCCTGCCCCCACACACTCACTGGGGTGCGGCTGCCCTCCCCTCTCCCAGGCGTGTAGAATAGGGACAGTCTTTAACATCAAGACTGGGGAGGCTTGCCCTGCCAGCCCCCAGGACATCTGACTCCTCCCTTGCACAGGACTCTGTTGGGTTTCCTAGAGACTAGCTGGATGCAGACCAGCTCGGCAAGCTACAGCCTCCACCTTCTCACCCCAGGCCTTCAGCCCAGGAGCCCAGGCTGCTTTGCTCTGCCAAGCAGATCCACCTCTGCCGTTGGTCCCAACCATAAGNGCTCAGTGCTAAAACTGGAGCTCCTAGGGGCTGCATTGTGCCTGCTCGTCCAGTGCTGGGTCCTGGGGTCTGGCACATTTGAAGTGCCCAGTGATGGAGGATGAAATGAAGAAGACACACTTGACAATGGCCCTGCTGAGGCCTCTGGGTGTCCAGATGTGTCGGAATCCCTGAAGCCACTAAGACACACAGAGAGCAGCCTCCCTGAAGCATTAACACACAGGGATCGAGCTGGTGGGAGCAATTTGCCCAAAGATCAAACTATGCAACCATGAACTGGGCCACTGGGCCAGTGNCTCTAAGTACGTCTCTCCTGAGGGCTCTGGCCTGACCTTCTCCATCTCCAGCTCAGAGNCCAGGCATTTGTGTCTTGCTTTGATCCTTTAAGTCTCTAGCTCCTCCTTGAATTCTCATCTTCCCTCTCAATTTGCAGATGGGTGAGATGGGATATGGGTTGGGGTGTTCCAGTCCCCCAGCACCACCCAGATCAAAAATGAGAGGAAATAGGAACTCTGTCCGTGAATCTTTAGGTCCAATTCTCCACTTGGAGAAGAATCTTTATTTTATTTTGGTTTTTTTTTTTGAGACAAGGTTTCTCTGGGTAGCCCTGGCTGTCCTGGAACTCTGTCTGTAGACCAGGCTGGCCTCGAATTCAAAGATCCACCTGCTTCTGCCTCACAAGCGCTGGAGTTATGGGTGTGTGCCACCACCGATAGCTGAGAAGAAAGTTGATAGAGGAGAGTCAGGTACTGTGTTAAAAGAAGTTTCTGGAAGACAGACAAAGCAAGAGTGAGCAGTAGCCTCTCTGAGCAGCCCAAAAGTCCCCTTGAGAGGCATTGTCCCTCACACTGCCCTGCTCTTGTCCGTGGAAGATTTAGGGTCACTCTAGGATGAATTTGGGCTTAGCAGCAGGGTGAATCAGCTGCCNGTGAACTGACTGGCTGTTGCTTCACAAAACCCTTTTTTATTGTTACACAATGCACGACTCTTAGCAAATCAATTTCTGCATATGAAAACCTTTTATCTTGAGTTGTTTGGAAGAACCATTTGCCCAAGCCAGCCTCAGCCGTGAGACCTCTTCATTTTCCAAGTCCCCTCTTAACTAAGTTTTGCAAAGGCTCTGGAATCCTTCAGAAAGGATTCAGATGAGAATCAAACACTTCAATCAAAAGACGGCAATCTGGAAGGGAAGTTAAAAGCCCAGGTGCTGACACTCCGGAATTCAAGCCAGACGCCATGCTCTGCGGGATCTCCTGCTATATCTCCCCATTCTGTTTAAGCTATAATTAATTATGTTGACAATTCTGTAGCCT